>SJYC01141929.1:0-17561 GCA_006408675.1 Madoqua kirkii
TTGATTATCAGTTACTCAGGGCAGTTTACATTATTTTTCCTTTAATATTAGAAATTAACATTAAAGGGGAAATATTAAATTTCTATATTTTTAAGACTAATTAATATTAAAGTAAAATACTAATTCTAATATTACAAATTTCTACCCTTAAGAGAACTTTCTAAAGTTGCTTCCATTTTTGCATGGTAACTTGTGTCCTAGAATTGTTTGTTGAAATCTGTAAGTCTCTAGGTATTGCTTTACCTGTGTTTTTCCAGACTGTAAAAATATTAAAATTGGTTGTGCGTCATGCACAAGGGAGCTTACCTGTTGACTCTTGCCTTTTGTATATTCCCTTAAAACGGTGACCAATTTATGGTTGTGAGATTCTTTCAGTTGTGTTACAGTGTGATGCTGTGAAATTGTGGAAAGAAATCCAAGAGTGAATGTTTTTGTGGAACTGTTAGGCAAGATTAGGTCAAAGAAGGGAATAGCATATAGGGTTCAACAGTTATTCAAAGGGGTTGCCCTTTATTGTGTTCCTGTAGAGAAAAGGAAACCTGTGACCTATGCTTATGCTGTAGTTGAGAAAATTATGTATATAAATCAACAGTAAACGTTACGTTAGAGTTTATATTTAAATGCTAAGTTGCATGAGAAAACAGCTGAATACCAGTTGAGTATGAAATTCAAGACCAAATGAATCATCAAAAGTGACCAGCATAATGTAAGAGCATTGAGATGGTAAATATAATATTTATAGATAGGCTGAATACCTCTTTTAGACAGAAAAGAAATGGTAGAAAATGCATCCTGAAGAACTTCATAAAGGAAACTGGACTTTAGTGAGCCTTAGATAAATTAAAATTTAGATAGATGGGAAAGTGGTTGTGTTGAGGGAAAGTTGAGGAAGGCAGGGATAGGAGCTAAAATAGGGAGGGACATATTTGTGTTGAGTGAGGTATGGATGTGCTTGGGGGTGTAGGAGAGGGTGGATGTGGGGACTTTTGAGACCTGTGTGGTTGTGTGAAGCTTGTGGGGATGTGTGAGAAGAGAGGATGTGAGGGTATGTGGAAGTTGTGAAGGTATGCAGCGGTGTGTAAGAGGAAGGAGTGTGTAGGGGTGGGAACGTATTGTGGGGTATGTGAGAGTAAGATGTGTGTTGAGGATATGTGTGTGGGGATATGATGGTATGCAAGAGAGTATGTGTAGGGGTGTGAGAGGAGCTGGGGGAATGTGTGGGTTTGAGAGGAGGGTGTGTGTGGAGGGTGTCAATGTGTGTTCTTCTCAAAGCAAAGAATAATTTTTGGTGGAGTGAAAAATGTCTGAAATATAATGAAGCCATCAATATTCAAACATGCCTGTTGGTCATTGTGGTGCTCTCATGTAGCATTGGAGAAGGAAATGACAACCCACTCCAGTATTCTTGCCTGGAGAATTCATGGACAAGGGAGGCTGGCAGCCTGTAGTCCATGGGGTCGCAAAGAGTTGGACATGACTGAGTGACTATCACTCTCACTCATGTTAGCATAGCATCACGTTAAGTGTGGGCCTGTTTCTTCCCCCCTTTAATATTCTATCTGGTGATCTCTGTCACTTGCTTAATCAAAAATGGACTTTTAATCTCAGATTACTGCCTATCTGCATTTTTTGAGTTAGTTTCTTGAGTAAAAGTGTATCTTGCCAGAGTACTGAATTTAACAAGCACTTCTGTTAAATTTTGATTTTTCTTGTTCGTGCATTTGCAGCTTGAGAGCAGTGTTACACTTTATACAGTTCTTCACTGTCTAGTACCCTGTGAGCTGCTTAGGACACAGTTTCACCCTTTACTCTTTCAGGCCTGCTGGCCTGTAAGATCACCATGCGCGCACTCTGATACCATAGGTAATTGATAATAGGTAGGTAATAGATACCATAGGATAATAGGTAATTATCATACATCTTTTAGTTGCAAAACCTGTTTTGCCTGGGTTTTCTCATTTCTTACTTGTGTTAATCCACTCACTGTATTGTGGAAACTCCACTAGTTCCTTCTTCCCTTTTAATGAGCTTCCTTTTTCGTTGTTTCTCAGTATAGGCTGCTTTTTGCATTTGTGCCCTTCTTTTCCCTCAGTACCCTCTTCCTTCAATAGGTATCTTTACTTTCCAAATATATCTATAATCTTTTTCATAACTACTACTTCTGTGAAGTCTTTTCAAATTAATCCTTTTTTTAAAAATCACTTTGTCTTCACATTCCTCATGGACTTTGTTTGCAACCGGCAAAAAGTTATTTTAAATAATTTCTAAAATTTTTATATATCTAATATCCAGAGTGAATTGCAGATTCCCCAAGGACAGAAAAGGACTATTTTATTTCTTTTGGTACATTTCCCTACACTTGGCACACTCTGAGCCCTTAGATATGGGTATCCATCCATCTCTCAGTTTGAAACTCCCCTCCTGTGTCTAGAGGTCATACATGGAGAGGTGCTTCTCCTGCAGTGTTGTACATTCTAGTTCTTAAACTTGTGGATTTTTAAGACACTGAGAATTTGTTAGGACATTGTCTCCTTCTTTTTGGTCATTGTTGAGTAAATACCAACAAGCTAGTACCTCATTTTCACTTATCACTTTCATGCATTGGAGAAGGAAATGGCAACCCAGTCCAGTGTTCTTGCCTGTAGAATCCCAGAGACGGGGAAGCCTGGTGGGCTGCCGTCTCTGGGGTCGCATAGAGTCGGACACGACTGAAGTGACTTAGCAGCAGCAGCAGTACCTCATTACTAAATTAATTGTTAAATTAGCTTTTTCTTACTCTTACCTTCTGCTAATCACTCTCTTTGCATTTTAATACCTAAGAATTTTGAAAGAACTGGGACCTGATTAAACTTAAAACCTTTTGCACAGCAAAGGAAATTATAAGCAAGGTGAAAAAGACAACCCTCAGAATGTGAGAAAATAATAGCAAATGAAACAACTGACAAAGGATTAATTTCCAAAATACAGAAGCAGCTCATACAACTCAAGCCAGAAAAACAAACAACCCAGTCAAAAAGTGGAAAAAAGACTTAAACAGATGAAGACATACAGATGCCTAACACACAGGAAAAGATGCTCAACATTGCTCATTATTCAGTTCAGTTCAGTTTCTCATTCCTGTCCGACTCTTTGTAACCCCATGAATCGCAGCACGCCAGGCCTCCCTGTCCATCACCAACTCCCAGAGTTCACTCAAACTCGTGTCCATCAAGTCGGTAATGCCATCCAGCCATCTCATTGTCGTCCCCTTCTCCTCCTGCCCCCAATCCCTCCCAGCATCAGAGTCTTTTCCAATGAGTCAACTCTTCGCATGAGGTGGCCAAAGTATTGGAGTTTCAGCTTCAACATCAGTCCTTCCAATGGACACCCAGGACTGATCTCCTTTAGGATGGACTGGTTGGATCTCCTTGCAGTCCAAGGGACTCTCAAGAGTCTTCTCCAATACCACAGTTCAAAAGCATCAATTCTTCGGCAGTCAGCTTTCTTCACAGTCCAACTTTCACATCCATACATGACCACTGGAAAAACCATTGCTCATTATTAGAGAAATGCAAATTAAAACTACAATGAGATATCACCTCACACTCATCAGAATGGCCATGATCAAAAAGTCTAAAAACAATAAAGTCTGGAGAGGGTGTGGAGAAAAGGGAACACTCTTTCACTGTTGGTGGTATTGTAAATTAATACAGCTGCTGTGGAAGACAGTATGGAGATTCCTTAAAAAGCTAGGAATAAAACCACCATATAACCCAGCAGACCAGCTCCTAGGCATATACCTACCCTGAGGAAACCAAAATTGAAAAAGGCACATGTATCCTGTTGTTGATTGCAGCACTATTTACAATAGCTAGAACATGGAAGGAACCTACATGTTCATCGACATGTGAATGGATAAAGAAGTTGTGGTAGTTATACATAAAGGAATATTAGCCGGCCATAAAAAGGAATGCATTTGAGTCCTTTCTGATGAGGTGGATGAACATAGAACCTATTCTACAGAGTGAAGTGAGTCAGAAAGAGAAAGATAAATATTGTATTCTAACACATATATATGAAATCTAGAAAAATGGTACTGAAGAATTTATTTACAGGGTGCCTGTGAAAGTGCTGCACTCAATATGTCAGCAAATTTGGAAAACTCAGCAGTGGCCACAGGACTGGAAAAGGTCAGTTTTTATTCCAATCCCAAAGGGCAATGCCAAAGAATGCTCAAACTACTGCACAGTTGCACTCATCTCACACGCTAGTAAAGTAACGCTCAAAATTCTCCAAGCCAGGCTTCAGCAATACGAGAACTGTGAACTTCCAGATCAAGCTGGTTTTAGAAAAGGCAGAGGAACCAGAGATCAAATTGCCAACATCCATTGGATCATAGAAAAAGCAAGAGAGTTCCAAAAAAACATCTATTTCTGCTTTATTGACTATGCCAAAGCCCTTGGCTATGTGGATCACAGTAAACTGTGGAAAATTCTGAGAGAGATGGAAATACCAGACCACCAGAACTGCCTCTTGAGAAACCTGTATGCAGGTGAGGAAGCAACAGTTAGAACTGGACATGGAACAACAGACTGGTTCCAAATAGGAAAAGGAGTATGTCAAGGCTGTATATTGTCACCCTGCTTATTTAACTTCTATGCAGAGTACATCATGAGAAATGCTGGGTTGGAAGAAGCACAAGCTAGAATCAAGATTTCCAGGAGAAATATCAATAACCTCAGATATGCAGATGACACCACCCTTAAGGCAGAAAGTGAAGAGGAGCTAAAGGGCCTCTTGATGAAAGTGAAAGAGGAAAGTGAAAAAGTTGACTTAAAGCTCAACATTCAGAAAACGAAGATCATTCCATCCCGTCCCGTCCCTTCATGGCAAGTAGATGGGGAAACAGTGGAAACAGTGGCTGACTTTATTTTTCTGGGCTCCAAAATCACTGCAAGTGGTGATTGCAGCCATGAAATTAAAAGACACTTACTCCTTGGCAGGAAAGTAATGACCAACCTAGACAGCATATTAAGAAGCGCAGACATTACTTTGTCAACAAAGGTTTGTCCAGTCAAGACTATGGTTTTTCCAGTAGTCATGTATGGATGTGAGAGTTGAAATATAAAGAAAACTGGGTGCTGAAGAATTGATGCTTTTGAAGTATGGTGTTGGAGAAGACTCTTGAGAGTCCCTTGGACTGAAAGGAGATCCAACCAGTCCCTCCTAAAGCAGATAAATCCTGTGTGTTCATTGGAAGGACTGATGTTGAAGCTGAAACTCCAATACTTTGGCCACCTGATTCAAAGAACTAACTCATTGGAAAAGACCCTGATGCTGGGAAAGATTGAGGGCAGGAGGAGAAGGGGACGACAGAGGATGAGATGGTTGGATGGCATCACTAACTCAATGGACATGGGTTTGAGTAGACTCCAGGAATTGGTGATGGACAGAGAGGCCTGGCGTGCGCGGTTCGTGGGTTTGCAAAGAGTTGGCCACAACTGAGCAACTGAACTGAATGGAGAAACAGACATAGAGGATAGACTTACGGACACGGGGAGAGGAGAGGGTGAGATATATGAAAAGAGTAACATGGACAGTCACATTACCGTATGTAAAACAGATAGCCAACAGAAATTTGCTATATGGCTCAGGAAACTCAAACAGGGGCTCTGTATCAATCAAGAGGGGTGAGATGGGGTGGGAGATGGAAGAGAGGTTCAAAAGGGAGAGATATATGTATACCTATGGCTGATTCATGTTCAGGTTTGACAACAAAATTCTGTAAAGCAGTTGTCTTTCAATAAAAAGATTTAAAAAGTACATGCCAAAAAAATTTTGTATTTTATCTCTCAGGAAATTTTGCAGAATATCTAATCTGGGTGCCTGTGCATTTATATATGGTGTATTTAATTATGAATAAGTTTTGACAGCTGGTATATCAATATTTTGTGAAAGAAAAAAAAATGGTAAAAAGCTGTGTTATCTGCTTCAGGTCAGTCCTAGAAGGCAGAGGCGTAGAACAGCTGCCTTGTACTGTGTTTTTGGTGTCAGTAGAATTGAGCAGATATGTATTGAAAAACTTGTTTTATAAATATTCTGAGGACTAAGTCCCCTACTTAACCATCTGTTAAGATTTCATTTTAAAGACAAACTTGCCTCCTGCTTTTTGGGATCATCTTAAAAAGCTGCTCGCTCACATTGCCATCTTCTTGCTCTTCTTCAAGTTGACATCCTGTTTCTACTCGTATCTTCTCTAGTTACTTCCCATTTACATTCTTTGTAACTTGATTTTGTTTGTTGGAGAGAAATAATTTGTTAAATGGCTGCTGTGTTAGAGACTCTTATTGGTGAAGATTGCTTGCTCTCTGATGCAAACAAAGCGGCAACCTGGTCACACACCTTCAGTTTCCTCCCCTGAGTTAGCGTGGCAAACACAGAGCCCATTTTTGTTATTTATGTATTCTATCCAGTAAAATTTAAATGATTGATAGTTAACTTCTTAAATGTGTCCTGCCTACCAGTTCTGTACCTGTCCACATTGGACATATTATGTAAAGCCCAGTTAAAAGTAAAATATACTTGATGTAAAAAAGCTTGTTATATCTTAATGGAAAGTTGAGTTCCATGCTATGTTGAGTAGTTGATTTAAAGCATTGGTAGTCTACAGTGTGTCCTCTTATATTTTCAGGATATTCCTCAAAAGAAACCTCTCTTTCGTTTCTTTATCAGTCTGACATTAACAGGCTGCCACAGTTTTTCATCTAATGCTTTTTGGTTTAATATTGCTATTTCTGCAAATTCAGAGAAGTTGTCACTGATGGCATCTCTTGGCTCATATGATTAAAGAAGCGTTGCTGTGACGTCTTCCTTTGAGAGTGTTGCTGGTGGTCACGGTGGTGGCCTGAGTCATGTACTGCTGTCTCCACGTTATCTGATTGAGCAGGATTTGTGACAGATTTTTGTTAAATGCATCCTTTCTTTTGCATATTTTCTTCCTTAATAATGTATCTTCTAACTCACAAAATGTTACTCATCTGACTTTACATATAGATGTTTTAGTGATACAAGTTATAATTGTCTTTCTATGGTTTCTAGGCTTTTCCTTTTCTTTTATCAGATATAGTCATTGCCTTACTTCTTGGGAGCACCTTTAAGTACAAAACAGAGAAAGCAATGAAAAAAAATTCCCAAGAATAATTTTCAGGCATAGGAGGGGGCTATTTTTAGGATAGGCAGAGTGGTTTATGTGCCTTTGAATGCTCATTTACTTGATACCTAACTTGTAGTTCCTGCTTTGGAGACAATCACGGTAGCTTCATTTCTAGATGGTGTTCCTTAAAATGTACATGTACATTATTTGTGATAAGACATTGTTTTGGATTCTTTAAATGAAATAAACTAAATATTAAGCTTTTAGGAAATGATTGAACAGATAGAGTGGGTATATTTTAAGAAGATCACATATGGCACGTGTTATAAAGAGGGCATTGGGCCAGTCAAGTTCAGGATGGTAGAATGTCTGGCATGCTGCAAAAGAAATACAATGCAAGCCATAACTGAACCACAAAATATAATTTTAGATTTTCTAGTAGCCACATTAAAATAAAGTTAAAAAGAGATTAATTTTAATGTTTTATTTAATGCATTATGTTAAAATATTATTTCAACATATAATCAATAAGAAAATTATAAAATTATTCACTGAGCCTTTGAAATCCAGTGTATGTTTTATACTCACGGCATATCTTAATTCAGATCTTTCCTAGTGCTGGGTAACTGCACATGGTTGTGGCTGCTGTGCTAGATAGCTCAAGTATCACATATTTGGTGAAATGATGGTGATGTCCAGAAACTGGGGGAGGCATAAGAGGAGCAAAGGTGAATCTCTGAAATAGACCTGGCATAGGTAATTCTGTATGAAATTGTCTTTAATTTCGGGGGCGGGGGTCACATTGAGAAGTTGAAGTGAAACAGAACTTTGGTAGATGGTGGGAAACCAGCTGGAAGGTGAAAACAGCCTAGATTCTAAAGATAAAAGTAGGAAAAGGCAGGGCTTGACAATCGCTAGTATTCAATAAGAAGAACAAAATAGATTATCATTTTAAAGAAAACATCTTTCCCAGCCAAGGGCTTTTTAGGGTAGGCCACAGAAAGTGAAGAGGAACTTAGCCTCTTGGTGAAAGTGAAAGTGAAGAGTGAAAAAGTTGGCTTAAAGCTCAACATTCAGAAAACGAAGATCATGGCATCTGGTCCCATCACTTCATGGTAAATAGATGGGGAAACAGTAGAAACAGTGGCTGACTTTATTTTGGGGCTCCAGAATCACTGTAGATGATGATTGCAGCCATGAAATTAAAAGACACTTACTCCTTAGCAGGAAAGTTATGACCAACCTAGATAGCATATTCAAAAACAGAGACATTACTTTGCTGATTAAGGTCCGTCTAGTCAAAGCTATGGTTTTTCCAGAGGTCATGTATGGAAGTGAGACTTGGACTGTGAAGAAAGCTGAGCACTGAAGAATTGATGCTTTTGAACTGTGGTGTTGGAGAAGACTCTTGAGAGTTCCTTGGACTGCAAGAATACCCAACCAGTCCATCCTAAAGGAGATCAGCCCTGGGTGGTCATTCGAAGAACTGATGTTATACTTTGGCCACCTCATGCAAAGAGTTGACTCATTGGAAAAGACTCTGATGCTGGGAGGGATTGGGGGCAGGAGGAGAAGGGGACGACAGAGGATGAGATGCCTGGATGGCATCACCAAGTCGATGGATGTGAGTTTGAGTGAACTCCGGGAGTTGCTGATGGACAGGGAGGCCTGGCGTGCTGCGATTCATGGGGTCGCAAAGAGTTGGACACGACTGAGCAACTGAACTGAACTGAACTGATGTCATTTAGTTTAGAGGAGAGCAGCACAGTAGTTAACTCATAATGACACCCGAAGAGAAAGCATTGAGGTCAACAGGTAAAATTAATTGCAGAGAAAAAATGGTGAGGGTAACAGGGAGGCAGGGGAGGGTAATTTATACTCATACAGTAGAAAGGAAGGATCTGAGGTAAATGATTGATTTTTATGAAATAGTAAGTGGCGAAGTTCTTAGTAACTTAAGAGCAAATGAAAGGTTATGCAGAATCCCGTATCAAAATGTATTGCTTAGGGAGTGAATAAGAGGACCTAGTGATAGGGCTCTGGCCACAATATATAAGTGAGGTTAAGAGCTCATACTTTTAGTTTTGGTCCAATCCTGTCCTGACCATTTAACTCTATATTTCTTGGCAAATTAAAACCACCCAAGTTGCAGTTTCTTCATCCATAAAATGGGCAGAAATAGCATCTACCTCATAGAATTACATCAATTGAATAAGATTATGTATTCAGTGACTTTGGCCAGCATGTTACATCTTCCTGTTGTTCCTCTTAAGTTTAGAATATCCAGAGGGAAGAAAAAGAGTTAATAGAATGTTTTCTTAGAATACATGCTTATACCACATCTTCTAAGTGATTACCCTTTAAAGCAGTTTTCAGAGTTTAGGTTGGTGAAAACTCTTGATTAATAATTGATGAGAAATTTCTTTAAATGTAGTTCCTATTAAATGAAGAGAGACTGACCACAGTGACCTAATCACATCTTTCTGGAACTCAGTCAAAATTGAATTAGTGTTTCTCCAGCTCTGGTTTGAGGACCTCCCAGCATTAGAATCATCTTGAGTACTGGATAAAATTGTAGATTCTTGATCTCCACTTTAGACCCCCTGAGTCAGTGTCTGAAAGTAGAGTCAAGGAAATTTTCCTTAGCACTCAAGTATAGCTGATCTACACCACATCTAGTTTGAGAACCACCAGAAAGGATGATTCGGAGATCTTTTTTGGTTCAAGTCTGAATCTGTTCATTATATTATAAGCCTAGAGTAGGAGTTGGATAGGAATAATGATATCTATTCCTGTTTACCCTGTAGGATTGTTGTGAAAAACAATAAGATATGTTTCAGTTTGTAAAAATAACTTTAAATGAAAAAATAATTAAATTTTAGACTCCTGTGGTGTCTTATTTCTGAAAGTAGAGTCAAGGAAATTTTCCTTAGCACTCAAGTATAGCTGATCTACACCACATCTAGTTTGAGAACCACCAGAAAGGATGATTCGGAGATCTTTTTTGGTTCAAGTCTGAATCTGTTCATTATATTATAAGCCTAGAGTAGGAGTTGGATAGGAATAATGATATCTATTCCTGTTTACCCTGTAGGATTGTTGTGAAAAACAATAAGATATGTTTCAGTTTGTAAAAATAACTTTAAATGAAAAAATAATTAAATTTTAGACTCCTGTGGTGTCTTATGGGCTTCCCTGGTGGCTCAGTTGGTAAAGAATCTGCCTGCAATGCAAGAGACCCAGGTTCAGTCCCTGGGTGGGGGAAGATCCCCTAGAGAAGGGAATGGCTATTCACTCCAGTATTCTTGCCTGGAGAATTTCATGGACAGAGGACCATTGCGGGCTGTAGTCCGTGGGGTTGCTAAAGGTCAAACATAACTGAGAACTAATAAATGGAGTTTATATATAATACATAATACATATGTGTAAGTGTATTGTAATTTATAATACATATCTGTGTATGTGTGTCTATTTGCAGTGACTCTTAGCTATAAATCTACAATGATTTCTCTATTAGGTGAGTCACAGTACTTACTAAGTATTTGATATCAAATTCTTTTCAAAAAAAATAATGAGTTTATTTTTATTTCCCTGATTTCTGTTTGATTTTTTGCTTTTATTAGTTGCCTGGAGGTCCAGTAGGATTATAGCCATTCAAACTAGTCAATATATAACTTGAAGACTAATGTCTGTTCTAGATTTTTAAATTTACAAATTAAAGTATTTAATAGTAGGAATAATAATTCCTATTATTACAAATTACAAATATTGCAGTAGTTTTTTTAAAGTAATCTTTGTGATTCAGTTGTTTGGATTGTCCTATTTAGAGATTATCTTTACTCTTTCATACTCTTGTCCATCAGTTAAACCCTCTGCTCTCAACAAAGAAACCAAGTCCTACCGCTAGGGTGTTTTCTGGGGATAAAATATAATCCCCCATTTTCTTCATTTCTAGAGAGGACACGCTGTTAATAGGTATCTATTTTGTGTTGGTAATAGTGTTTCATGCTTTAAAAACATGCTTATTTTGGTATCCTTTGTCTAATTCCTGTACGTAATTTAATATAGGTATACTTATTAAATGATTTTTAAACATGCAGTGTGTTGACCAGACCACACACTTTTAGAGAATTTAAATTGATTTAGTTGGTTTGGACTGGGGCCAGAAATCAATGTCTTGGTTGTACAAGACCCTAGATTTAGGTTGTGCATGGCTCATACTTTGAGAAACATGGCTCTGTTTCCTGTTGCCTCCAGAGGCATACATTGTAGGCACTGGCTGCACAACATAAATTAGGAATAGTATGCTTCCAGCTTGAAAGTGAACATAAAACTGTTGCACATCAGAACTGCACATGTGTTTGTGTACGTTTTTTCCATAGAACTCAAGATAGTGTTAACACAGATAATGGGACAAACTTAACCACCTGCAGGTTAAAGCTGTTTAATAACACAGAAAACATTTTTATAAGTAAGGAAATCATAGGACGTGGCTGGATTTTGAATGAATCTGTATTTGTTAGCCTTCCTTTTAAAGTTAGTTTCAGAGATTAAAAAATGTTACCATCAATTAATGGAACTTTTAGACTGTGTGGCAAAATAAACAGAGAAGCAGAAAATAAGATAGGCAGTGTCTAGTACTTCTGTTAAGCTATTGAGCTGTATTGTATGCCTAGTACTAGGCTCCTGCAAGCAAGGTCTGCAACACCAGCAACACCTCTTGAACAGATTAAATGCCTTTATTCCCATGAACCACCCCCGGTTTTCGGTCTTTTCCTGTTTCTTGAACAGTCTGCTCACTTACTCTTACTTCTGTTTTTCTTGTAATATATCTCAATTTTTGTCTCCATTCCTGACTTCTTAGTTTCCCTCTTCACTGTATGGTATAATGAATGAAATAGCTTATTACAAATTTAAAATTCCTAAATATCAGACTAGTCAAAAAGTTTAAAATTGATTTGATAAAACCCATTTTCTTTACTTACACCAGTGCTTCTTCCTTTTCTCCTAGGTGTTTACTTCCAAACCTTTTCTCAAGTGTTAGCTATATGCTGTACGTGCTACTTTATATTTGAAAAATGCTAGTATTAAAGATAGATCATAGACTGTGTAGCATGTAATTTTCATCAGCCTGTCACTTCCATTCTCTTCATCAGACTTAGGAAACTTTTAATACCTACTGATTATTTAAGTTCCTGTTGGGCTCAGACTTTATTGAAAGGAATTCCCTGTTCTTAGTTTGTTTTTAAAATGCAAAATTGTTCTTCATTGAAAATTAGGGCAGGTGGGCATAAGTGCTAAACTGGAAGAGGGTGTGTAAATTCCACCAGGAATTGGTTTTCAGATTTAGTGGAGGCCTGGGATTAGAATTGTTGACCCCTGAGTCACCAGCCAGCCAGCTGCTTAACCAGGAGCAACTCAGATGGATGCAGTTGTTCCCTGTGTCCTTTTAACTGCTTTTCGTCTCCATCCTTCTCTTTCTCATTGCGCCTGCCCTGTCTCCATCTCCTCAGTACGCAAATACATCACTGAGTAGGAAAAAGGGCAGCAGCAGTAGTGCTGCCACTAACGCCTTTGTGTCTGTGAATTTCTTTGCTTTCTGCTATACATGTCTGAACCCAGATTTCCACTTCTAGAGTAGCCCTAAAGCTACATATTGGCCAGCTGTGGCCTTAGTTTCTGGCATGGGGAAGGTAGCTTTTAACTTGAAGAAAAGTGCCCTATATTTCAACTTTTCTTATTTTGGTATCTTACAGTGACTTACTAGTAAGAATTTTTTTTTTGGACCTCATGTTTAAATGGGTCACAAATTAAAGACTAGGAACAGCCCCAATAGTTGTTAGGGTTCTTTGGCTCTTTTTTCCATAAGAAAATGATGGATATAAACATTTCTGGGTGGGGGGATGTTGGAAAAAAAGGTGGAATGGCATTCAAGGTGGGCTAACAAGTCTTTTTAACTTATTAAACTTTTTAGGACATAAGCAAGGATGTATCAGCAGATTAACCTCCTTCCACTATTGGATTTAAAAGTATTATACATAGTTTTAACTTTATTTACTATTCTTAAGTTGTACATTTCCAGGATGTCTGTTATACTCCTGAACATAAAAAAGTTACTTTTACTATTAGATTAAGTAAAAAGGTGTTTTTCTAGTTTTGTTAATGGGTTATATAGGTGGTGCCTTATTAGAAAATACTTTAATCATTCATATAGGCAACTTCACTGGTGGTCTAGTGGCTAAAACTCTGGGCTTCCACTGCAGGGGATGGGGATTTGATTCCTGCTCAGGGAACTAGGATCCTGCAGTCCCCCAACTGTAAAAAATCATTCACATTGATAGGAAATCTTACCAGGTATGGAGTATTGTTAGGAAATCTTACCAGGTATGGAGTATTGTTGAAGTAGACATACCTTGTTTTCAATGTAAACATTATATTTCAGATGAAAATTACATTAGTGAAGGTGATAAAATTTGTAGACTAATTGTGAGTGATATGCTTTCTAGGAGTTTATATGAAAGCTTACACAAGAAGGTTAGTCTAGAATATCTGTGTTCTGCGTTGACTCATTGGAAAAGACTCTGATGCTGGGAGGGATTGGGGGCAGGAGGAGAAGGGGACGACCGAGGATGAGATGACTGGATGGCATCACGGACTTGATGGACATGAGTCTGAGTGAACTCCGGGAGATGGTGATGAACAGGGAGGCCTGGCGTGCTGCGATTCATGGGGTCGCAAAGAGTCGGACATGACTGAGCGACTGAACTGAACTGAACAGATCGAAAGGTCCATCTAATCAAAGCTATGGTTTTTCCAGTTGTCATGTATGGATGTGGGAGTTGGACTATAAAGAAAGCTGAGTGCCAAAGAATTGATGCTTTTGAACTGTGGTGTTGGAGAAGACCCTTGCGAATCCTTTGGACTGCATGGAGATCCAACCAGTCCATCCTAAAGGAAATCAGTCCTGAATATTCATTGGAAGGACTGATGCTGAAGCTGAAACTCCAATCTTTGGCCACCTGATGTAAAGAGCTGACTCATTTGAGAAGACCCTGATGCTAGGAAAGATTGAAGGCGGGAGGAGAGGGGGATGACAGAGAATGAGGTGGTTGATGGCATCACTGACTCGATGGACATGAGTTTGAACAAGCTCCATGAGTTAGTGATGAACAGGGAGGCCTGGTGTGCAGCAGTCCATCGGGTTGCAAAAAGTCAGACTTGACTGAGCAACTGAACTGAAACAAACAGATTGAAAGTTTGTGGAAACCCTGGTTTTAAATAGGTTTATCAGCACCATTTTTCCAACAGCATTTGCTCACAGCATGTCTCTGTGTCATGTCTTCTTATACAGTTGATGTCTACAATGTAGTGTAAATACAACTTATATGCACTCAATTTCAGTTCAGTCACTCAGTCGTGTCCGACTCTTTGTGATTCTAACTCTTTGCAGCACACCAGGCCTCCCTGTCCATCACCAGCTCCTGGAGCTTACTCAAACTCATGTCCATCGAGTCAGTGGTGCCATCCAGCCATCTCATCCTCTGTCGTCCCCTTCTCCTCCCGCCTTCAATCTATCCCAGCACAGGGTCTTTACCGGTGAGTCAGTTCTTCCCATCAGGTGGCCAAAGTATTGGAGTTTCAGCTTCAGCATCAGTCCTTCCAATGAATATTCAGGACTGATTTCCTCTAGAATGGACTGGTTGGATCTCCTTGCAGTCCAAGAGACTCTCAAGAGTCTTCTCCAACACTACAGTTCAAAAGCATCAGTTCTTTGGTACTCAGCTTTCTTTATAGTCCAACTCTCACGTCCATACATGACTACTGGCAAAACCATAGCTTTGACTAGACAGACCTTTGTTGGCAAAGTAATGTCTCTGCTTTTTAATATGCAGTCTAGGTTGGTCATAACTTTTCTCCCAAACAGCAAGCGGCTTTTGATTTCATGGCTGCAGTCCCCATCTGCAGTGATTTTGGAGCCCTGAGATAACCAGTGGTTAAATGTTGACTTCTACTTTTATTCTCCTTTCACACACATGTACGCACACTCTGTGTCTGGTTTCACAGTGTTCAGTGTTTATATTTTCATGTTATTCCGTGTTGGTTGTGTTTTCAGTTTATATTACTTAAGCTGTATGGGCTGAATCTTACACTGTTTTGTCAGACTGATAGTACTAAGTACAGAGTATAACAGGCAAGGCAAAATAAATAAATTCTGGGAAGACTGCCAGAAAGTGTTTGTGTTATTCTTTGGAAGTGATTGTTTGGTGGTAGAAAGGTGCTTAGTTTAAAAAATAAAATATTAGATTGACAGGGCCTAATGTGTTGCCATGCAGAAATTTTATTTGAAAGTTTATTCTCTTTCCTCATATTTCTGACTTGTTTATCACAAGTCTTTTGGGACATTTTGGACTTTACTTTTTCCCTAATACTTAAAAACAGTGTGTGGCAGCCAAATAGGGAAGGTAATTTGTCTTCTATGATGTTTATTAATATAGAAAAGAAATGATACCAGAAGACCTTTGATGTGTTTATAGATGCATAAAAACAAATTATTAATATGAGTTTTAATGGGAAATAAGTTACATAACGGAGAAGTAATAAATAAGAATTTTACAGTTTTAGTACTTAGAATCTTATCTATAAATGTGAACGCTGTTGGTGATTTTTGAGATAAAGCTAGTTAAGTGATATCTCTTTTATTTATATCATAATGTGTATTTAGTTTGCATTCTTTTCCATTAATAGAAGTATATTGCTATTTAAACTTCTAATAACTGTAGCTAATTTCCTTCAGTTACTGGTTTTAAGTTGCCAGGTGTTACTTAGATGAAAACTTCTGTGACTTTTTTTTTCTTTAAGTTTTCTTAATACTATTGATTCCTCAAGGGCAATATTTCACATTATTTTCGTAGCCACTGAAGTGATCCATTTTTATATCAGTGTTTGATGATTTACTAAAAAGAAAACCTGCATCTTCCCAAGTAAATAAAGCACTAAAACCCCTTAATATACCTGATGTCTTTTCAGAATAATTGAGGTTTGTAGGTTGTTTTTAATAGAAACTGCTTTGTAGTGTGTGTGTGTGTGCGTGTGTGTGTGTGTGCGCGTGCGTGCATGCGTGCTGTGCTTAGTCTCTCAGTCATGTCCGACTCTTTGTGACCCTGTGGACTGCAGCTTGCCAGTCTCCTCTGCCCATGGGGATTCTCCAGGCAAGAATACTGGAGTGAGTTGCTATGCCCTCCTCCAGGGCATCTTCCCAACCCACGGACTGAACGCTCGCAGGTCTCCTGCATTGCAGGCGGATTCTTTACCAACTGAGCCACCAGGGAAACCCATTGTATCTCTTTGTGTTTGTTTTTTCTTAATCTAAGGATATCTGTTTTGATTTTGCGAATTTACCTTTTATCTCTGTTCTAAATTTATACCCAATTTTGGCCTCTGTGCAATTTTATTTTTATATATTTTTTAAGGTTGACTTTTATGTAGCCTTTTTATTTACTTATTTTTGGCTGCACTGAGTCTTTGTTGCTCTGCCCAGGCTTTCTCTAGTTGTGGTGAGCCGGGGCTACTGTTTGTTGTGGTGCTCAGGCTTCTCATTGCTTTCTCTTGTTGCAGAGGCCAGGCTCTAGGGCGCCCAGGCTTCAGTAGTTGCAGCATGTGGCTCAGTAGCTGTGGCTCCTGGTGTCTGGAGCACAGGCTCAGGAGTTGTGGCACATGGGCTTATTTGCTCTGTGGCATATGGGATCTGCCCAGACCAGGAATCCAACCAATCTAACAATCCCCTGCATTGGCAGGCAGATTTTTAGCCACCGCAGGGAAATACTGTGCAATTTTAAAAATAATTCTTTTATTCTGATGAGAGTGTTGGCCTCTAGCTATAGCACCGTGACCCCCTGTTCCCCCCAAAATGAACACCAAAATATCAGAAATCTGTTTTGTGCAGTATGTGTAATACTTATATCTACTTGTACCTGTTTTGACATAATTCACATTTTTAATGAGAACCAGAGAACTGCACAGAACTGTTTTAATCTTGAGATCTGGGCATTTATAGATAGCCCACCCATTTAGTGGCTATAGGCAAAATTACTTTTTTGTTGTTTATTGTCTTCGAAGGTATCTTGCTTATCCTGGATAATGCATGTTTTTCATGACAGTAAGATAATACCAAATCAAATCCCTTATGATTATACAGTGGAAGTGAGAAATAGATTTAAGGGACTAGATCTGATAGAGTGCCTGATGAACTATGGACGGAGGTTCATGACATTGTACAGGAACAGGGATCGAGACCATCTCCCTGGAAAAGAAATGCAAAAAAGCAAAATGGCTGTCTGAGGAGGCCTTACAAATAGCTGTGAAAAGAAGAGAAGTGAAAAGCAAAGGAGCAAAGGAAAGATATTCCCATTTGAATGTGGAGTTCCAAAGA
>SJYC01141930.1:0-10733 GCA_006408675.1 Madoqua kirkii
TTCAAGGCACGGAAGAAGATCCACTAGAGGGTGAGCCTTTATTTGAAAATGCTGGATGAAGGGAGTGTTCTGATTTAGGGAAAGAGGGTGGAGTGTTTTCCAGGGCTTTGGAGAGAGAGGGGACAGCTTTGTTCCGCCAGTTTGAGGAATCCTTAGTCAAGAATGTCTCTCAGGAAGAGGGTGGAATTGCCTTGGGAATGATTTTTGCAGACCAGCAGCCTGTGGTTTGGGTAGTTTGGACTTTATGAAAGTGCAGAGGAACCGTTAGGGGTTAAAATTTTGTGCTGGGGGTGTGAGGTGGGAAGGAATAACTGAGGGATGAGGAGAATTCTTGGGCCTTCTCTCACTTCTGTCTGCCTCTCTGCCTCTTGAGCGTGATTAGATTTAGGTGCCATTCTTGGTCATTTTGCCCTATGCTGATGGAAAAACCTGCATAGTCATCCTGTGTCACATCTGAAGTTTACTTTGGCCAGTGTTTGCTGCAGAGTGGGTGGGGAGGGACTATCCCAATGCTTCCAGAGGGCTTGACAAGGGCACGGCCACCCTCCCTACCTCCCTCACCATATGGTTGGACTCAGCAATCCAGGTGACTGGAGTCACCACTCCCACGCCCATTGATCTAGTTCAGTGTTTCCCAACTGTCTGGACTGGTGACAGAATTGCAGACTGGCAGCTTGAGGAATAGTGACGTGAACCAGCCAATTAGTGGGGTATTAGACACTTCTGCCGGAGAAGGCAATGGCACCCCACTCCAGTACTCTTGCCTGGAAAATCCCATGGACGGAGGAGCCTGGTAGGCTGCAGTCCATGGGGTCACTAAGAGTCGGACATGACTAGTGACTTCACTTTCACTTTTCACTTTCATGCATTGGAGAAGGAAATGGCAACCAACTCCAGTGTTCTTGCCTGGAGAATCCCAGGGATGGGGGAGCCTGGTGGGCTGCCGTTTATGGGGTTGCACAGAGTTGGACACGACTGAAGCGACTTAGCAGCAGCAGCAGACACTTCTGCAGCTTCACCCCCATATGCTTGTCATCAGATTCCTAAATTTTATTTATCTGAATAAACTTTTCTGTACAGCACATCACCGTGTCTCCTGTACTACCAAAACTAACATTAAAAATGAAAATACATTGACATTTACATCTAATTTGCTTTTTGAGATACCAACTATCCACACCTGCACTGTTATTTGTGGAAACACTCAGAAATAGCTCCCTGAAATCTCTGTTCTCAGGTTTTCAGAAACAGCACAGACATAAAAATAAGTTACTAGTTTTGTTTGGAAGGTGACCAGTATAAAATGTGAGAGTTCTGAGTATCATGTCACGAAAGCAGATCTTGATACCATAGCCTGTAAATGTTTACATGTATTTTAATATACATTTGATCTTCCCAACCAAACAGCATTTTTTTTCCCCTTAATGGGGAAAAGTTGAAATTTGTTGTTACATATTACTGATATCATAAAAGCATGTTAAAATATGCTTTCTGTAAGTTTTTTTAATTTTGACTGTGCTGAGTCTTCATTACTGCATGAGCTTGTCTCTAGTTGCTGCGAGCGGGGCCCGCTGTCTAGCTGGGTTGCAAGGGCTCATTGCAGTGGCCTCTCCTGTTGCAGAGCACAGGCCCTAGGGCTCAATAGTTGCTGTTCCTGGGCTCTAGAGCACAGGCTCAGTAGTTGTGGCTCATGGGCTTAGTTGCTCCTTGGCATGTGGGATTCTCCTGGTGATCAGGGATGGAACCCATGTCTTCTGCATTGGCAGGTGGATTCTTCACTCCTGAGCCACCAGGGAAGTCTACTTTCTGTAAATTTTAATATACTGATTTAAAACATACTTTTTACCTAAAGTAATTTATCAGGGATTTCACTCAAATTGTGACCTTTTTAAAAAAAATTCTTAGAGGCATTAGATGATTATTGCAGTAGATCAGAGTTTTTGTAAGTGTCAGAGTCTTCTGGATACTTATAAAAACTGCTGTTGGGTCCTTATAAAAACTGCTCTTTCCTGGTTGCTAGCCCACAGCTATAGAATCTGGAAATTTGTGAATGAAGCTGGGGATTTTGATGTAGTTTATCTGCAGACCACACTTGAAATCAGAAGGAACCACACATTAAAAAAAAGCAAACAGTGTTGAGAAGTGCTGATATTGGGCTGCCTTTAAAAATTCTGCAGAGAAGGAATTCAAGGCATCAGTTCAGTTCAGTCGCTCAGTCGTGTCCGACTCTTTGCGACCCCATGAATCACAGCCAGGCCTCCCTGTCCATCACCAACTCCCAGAGTTCACTCAGATTCATGTCCATCGAGTCAGTGATGGCCATCCAGCCATCTCATCCTCTGTCGTCCCCTTCTTGTCCTGCCCCCAATCCCTCCCAGCATCAAAGTCTTTTCCAATGAGTCAACTCTTCGCATGAGGTGGCCAAACTACTGGAGTTTCAGCTTTAGCATCATTCCTTCCAAAGAAATCCCAGGGCTGATCTCCTGTAGAATGGACTGATTGGACTTCCTTGCAGTCCAAGGGACTCTCAAGAGTCTTCTCCAACACCACAGTTCAAAAGCATCAATTCTTTGGCGCTTAGCCTTCTTCACAGTCCAACTCTTACATCCATACGTGACCACAGGAAAAACCATAGCCTTGACTAGACGGACCTTAGTCGGCAAAGTAATGTCTCTGCTTTTGAATATGCTATCTCGGTTGATCATAGCTTACCTTCCAGGGAGTAAGCGTCTTTTAATCTCATGGCTGCAGTCACCATCTGCAGTGATTTTGGAGCCCCCCAAAATAAAGTCTGACACTGTTTCCACTGTTTACCCATCTATTTGCCGTGAAGTGATGGGATGCCATGATCTTTGTTTTCTGAATGTTGAGCTTTAAGCCAACTTTTTCACTCTCCTCTTTCACTTTCATCAAGAGGCTTTTGAATTCCTCTTCACTTTCTGCCGTAAGGGTGGTGTCATCTACATATCTGAGCTTATTGATAATTCAAGGCATAGGGAAGTAAAAAAAATCTCCAGTTCACCTAGAGTCTCCAAGTTAGTTGGATTTTGCAGACCAGCAGTGAGGTGTGCTGAGTCTCAGTGGATACTGTTTCCATGAGATTGCACCAGGGTGTACCTGCTTATTGGTTTCTCCTCACTCGTGTGTGCATGCCCAGTCGTGTTTGTCTGACTCTTTGCAACCCCATGGACTGTAGCCTGCCTGGCTCCTCTATCCATGGGATTTCCCAGGCAAGAATACTGGAGTGGGTTTCCCTTTTCTTCTCCAGGGGATCTTCCCAACCCAGGGATCGAACCCGAGTCTCCTGCTTGGCAAGCAGATTCTTTACCACTGCATCACCTGCAAAGCACATCGGTTTCTCTAATTGCCCTTAAATCAGAAGCTGTAGGATAGGGCAAGAATGCTCTGATTCCTTCAGAACAATAAATGACACAATGGGCACTTTTGTAAGGGAAAAGCTAGTGCTTCTGAAACTGTGGTGAAGGACCAGTTTTGTGAAGTGCTTATCCAGTCTGTTGCCAACTAACATTTTTATAAAGTACAAGAAAAATAAATTACCAGAAAGTCATAGACTTGGATGCGCAGCACTGTATGCCTACTGTGAATTTTTTGTGTTTGCCTTCCTACAGATCTCCATGGGTGATGTGTGACTGCACACTTTGAGTAGCATTGTTCTAGGTAGCTCTGAGGGCATCTTAGGACCTGGATGTTGTTGTTCAGTCGCTAAGTCGTGTGTGACTCTTTGAGACCCCATGGTCTGTGACACACCAGGCCTCCCTGTCCTTCACTCTCTCGTGGAGTTTGCTCAAATTCATGTCCAGTGAGTTGGTGATACTGTCTAACCATCTCATCCTCTGTCCCCCCTTCTCCTTTTGCCTTTAATCTTTCCTGGCATCTGTTTTTTTTTTTTTTCCCAGTGAGTAGGCTCTTCCCATCAGGTGGCCTAAGTATTGGAGCTTCAGCATCAATCTTCCCAAAGAATATTCAGGAACTTGATAGGCTACCTGTAATTGAAGCAACCAACTAAGAACTCCCTTCCCTGGAGAGAGTTCTACCACTTGGTGACCTGCTAGATGAGAAAAGGTGAGGACACCTTTTTTTTCCTGACTGCAGTGAATCTTTGTGCTGAGCACAGGCTTTCTCTAGTTGAGGTGAGCTGTGGCTCTTCTAGTTTTGCTGTTCGGGCCTCTGTTGTTGCAAAGCACAGGTTCTAGGCGAGCAGGCGTCAGTGGTTGTGGCCTGTGGGCTTAGTTGCCCCAAGACACGTGGGATCTTAGTTCCCTGCAGGGATTGGACGCAAATGCCCAGCAGCGGTAGGAGGACTCTTTAAGAATATGTTGATAGACCTTGCGTCTGGTACCTACATCAGAAAGGATATTGACCTCTTTTGACTAAATATTAGAAAAGCATTTCCAATTTTTCTGGCCTGTAACTTGACTTACAGTTAATAAAGATGCTTAAAGGTGGGAGACAGAAAATAATGTTTAAGGGTATGCTGTTTCTTTGAGGCACTTCAGAGTGCTTGGTTTATAGAACCCTTTTATAAATAGGAGCAAGCGTTATTAGTGTTTGTGGCCATAATGTAAAAATGGGTGTTGATTTGGAGCAAGGGGGAAAAAAAACCTCTCCATCCATGCGTTGTGTTGTGGTTTAATTGCTTGGTTGGATGAAATGTCAAACTTGATAGATTATTAGAGCTGTTATTTTGGTGGTTAAACAATAATGGAACTGTTTGGATGTTTGCAAGGAACACTGCTCCCTGTGTTTGGACTTTGCTCTGGAGAAAGTTTCAATTGTTCAGAAGCAGTACTAGTTACAAAATGCAGCTTCTGTGGCTCCTAGCACAGCTGTCTAAGCTACTAGCTCTACTGGGGGCTTTGGACAAGCATTGTTTAACACTTCGGGAAACAATTTGTGTTTCTGATTCCAGAATGTCTATGGTTGTTCCTGACTAGTTGGGAGACCAAGAAATGGGAGAATGGTATTATGTATGTCTAAGTTAAGTCCAGCTTTTTTTCCTTTAAGCATCTCTAGAACAAACTCCGTCTTTCTCACTGGGATGGGGATGGATAGAGGGGGATTATGATAAGACTATTGATTCCCTGGGCCTTTTCTTTCCTAGTTAGTGACTGTTCAGTAGAATAGATGTTGTTGGGCTGTGTGCCCATCTACGGAGGACTTGGGTCATTATAACCATACAGTACTTCTCCTTATGTCTTATTTTACCCCAAGGGTTCTCGTGTTGTAAGTGATGGTGGAATAATGGTGGTAGGTCACTTTCAGGAAGAAGCCCAGATGAGCATAGAGAGTAAAATTTTGAGCTTGAGGCTTGTGTCCTTTGAGGCGTATGTCCTGCTTCTATACATGTGATACCTGGCTGAGAAAATCGCAGAGGAAGCATCATTTGACATTTTTTCCACCAACCTCACCCTCATGTTTTAGAGACTTTTGTAGCAAAAACTATTTGTAGTAAGAAGCCTGTCCCGTGTGAGGTGCCTACCTGATCTGGTAACTACATCTTTCACAGTTGGTTTGTCTAATTGCCATAGTTCTCAAATGCTTTCGAGTTCAAGCAGGGCACTTTGGGCCGCATGCTGAGCTGAAATTGCGGTGAGAGTTCACTCTGTGTGGGTTACCTCTGCCGCCTCTTGGCTCTTTGCTTCTGGCCCCGGGGAAGCTCTGAAAAAACCCCGGGAGGGATGGGGCGCAGGCAGCATCTGAGATACACTTCAGATGGTTGAGCCAGCAACCACTCCACACTTAAAGAATCTTTTTTATTTCTGGCGTCGAAGGGACAGCAGAATAGTATGAAATATGCTTGCCTTACAGACGATTTGCCTTCCTTACTTCCCCATAGTGGTTGGATATTTGGACGAGTAATTGTAATTGCAACTTTATGGTCATGTTTGTCCCTTTCCCCCAACGTCTCTAAGCCTTGGCAGTAATCTGTGCTCTATCTCTATAATTTTATCCTTTTTGAAATGTTATGGAAATGGAACCCTAACAACATGTGGCATTCTGAGATTGGCATTTTTCGCTTAGCATGACGCCCTCCATCCAAGTTGTATTTAGTCATGTTGTATTTAGTTGTATTTAATAATGCTTTTTCATTGGGAGATCGTGTACACCTGTGGCTGATTCATGTCAGTGTATGGCAAAACTAATACAGTATTGTAACGTAGAATAAAGTAAAAATAAAATTAAAAAAAATAATGCTTTTTATTGCTAAATAGCCTAAGTAGTATGGGTGGGTCACTATTTTTTTTAAAGTGTAGTATAGTTGGCTTACAGTGTTGTTTTCATTTCTGGTGTAGAGCAAAGTGATTCAGCTTATATATATATTTTTTTTCATATTCTTTTCCATTATGGTTCATCACAAGATACTGAATATAGTTCCTTGCACTGTACAGTAGGACGTTGTTTTATCTATTTTACATGTTGTAGTTTGCATCTGCTGATCCCAAACTCCGAATTTATCTCTCCCTCACCCCTTTTCCCCTTTGGTAGCCATAAGTTTGTGTTCTATGCCTTGGATGTATCACAGTTTTTTTAACCATTTACCTATTGTAGGGCATTTGAGTTGTTTCCAGTTTGGGGCTGTTACAGATAAAGCCATTATGAACATTTGTATACAGGTATTTGTGTGCATACAGGTTTTAATTTCTCTGGATTAAGTGCCTGAGAATGTAATTACTGAGTCTCAGAGTAAGTATGTCTTTAGTCTCTTAAAGAAACTACCAACCTATTTTGCCCAGCACTGTACCATTTTGCAGTCTGTCCCACCAGCAGAGTATGAGATCTAGTTTCTCTGCATCCTCGCCAGCATTTGGTATGGAGTTCCCACTTTTTGAGTTTTTAAAACAAGTAGCATATCTGGTTTTTAAATTCATCAGATTATTTGTAAAACTGATTTGATTGACAGAGAGCAGAGATTTTTGAGTTGTGGTTAGCCCCCATGAGGCTGTATCTCGGGACAGTGGTCAGTGGTCTATTGATCTGCTTTTGGATCCTCTGCCCTGGTGAAGAATCCACCTGCAATGCAGAGGACCCCAATTTGATTCCTGAGTTGGGAAGATCCGCTGGAGAAGGGACAGGCTACCCACTCCAGTATTTTTGGTCTTCCCTGGTGGCTCAGCTGGTAAAGAATCCGTCTGCAGTGCGCGAGACCTGAGTGCATCCTTGGGTTGGCAAGATTCCTGGAGAAGGGAAAGGCTACCCACTCCAGTATTGTAGCCTGGAGAATTCCATGGACGGTAAAATCCAATGTGGTCACAAGAGTGGACAGGACCGAGTGACTTTCACTTTCACTTTGGTGTCCTCGAGAGAGGGAAGACTAACCAAGACTAACCTTGGGGGACCCTGAGCATGAGACTCACATTCCCCCTTCCCTGGCAGGACCTGGCACATCTCTGCATCTGCCTCAGAATGACAAACGAACGAAGCAGCTGCCGTCCCAACATTGAATTCTGGTTAATTCTTTACAGGTTTACCTCAGTGAATGCAGCCTTAAATATGCTGAAAATTTGGCCCAGATTGCCCCAAGAACTTGTTCAAATTGTTCTGAACTTGTTCAGTTTTTCAAACTGAATAATTTGTCCTTCAAATTTCATTTTCTTTGTCCAGTGATCTTAGGTACTTTATTTACTTCATTTCTGATAATGTTAATTAGCTTAACACTGCTCATTTAGGTACTAAAATAGCACCAAAGTTTACGTAGAAAACAAAGAGTAAACCTTCACCCCTACCAAAAGTAACTACTGTTGAGCGACTCTAGACTTTTGAACTATGTTTTCTGTTTCTCTGTATATGTCTGTATGTATTCTGTGTGTGTGTATGTGTGTTCTCCACCTGCTGCCTGGACTGATCCCCCCCACCCCCATGGAGGGAATATTGTGGGCATTTCCCCCTGTAATTCATTTTTAAATGTTCAAGTGAAGTAAGTGAAGTTGCTCAGTTGTGTCCGACTCTTAGCGACCCCATGGACTGTAGCCTACCAGCCTCCTCTGTCCATGGGATTTTCTAGGCAAGAATATTGGAGTGGGGTGCCCTTTCCTTCTCCAGGGGATCGTCCCAACCCAGGGACTGAACCCTGGTCTCCCTCATTGCATAGAGGCGTCTGAGCCAACACAAAACTTTGGGTTCCTTTCTCTAACTCCTTTTGTTTTATTGTAAAAAAGATGAGAATGATAACTTTAAAAGACCCGAATCATGTCTTTTACTCCTTGTTAATTGAGTTTGAATTGAAATAAGTGTGTGGCTTTATTTGCAAGTAAATCCTTAGAATTCTAGGTGTTGGGCTCTGTCTCTCCAGTCTGTTGTATATAATGCAAGTCTGTCTTTATGATGTGATCTCTTGCAGAGCCTTGAGGGAAACAAGAACTGTGAGTGCAGTAATCATTAAGAGAGTGTATAGTCCTCTGGGTATTTGTCCACTCTTTGACTGGTTAGTCAGATGGAGTGTTTTCTTAAGTGCTGCTGAAATGCGCAGCTCGGTTTTTATTTTGAAATCTCTCCTCCTGTCTTCTCTGCCTCTTCCATTACTTTGATTACCTTGATGGGACATTGGGGCTGTGAAGTCTTAACCCTTTTTATTTCCATAGCCTATAGAAGCCAGTACGAAGGGTAACTGTAGGTGAGCAGGTAATTTTATCTGCATGGCTTAGCAATCACCCCTCAAGATGAGACACTTGTCCACAGAGGTCCTCTAGACTTAGGAAGCTGAAGGAAGGTAACTTTATCTGTTGGCATTTTTAGTGGAAACCCGGGTGAAAAATTTAGGAAGTTGACTTAACTGGAGGCAGAGCATGGGCAAGGAGAGACAGAATGAGAAGGGGATGGGGAGGGGAAAGAAAGAGAGAGAATGTGTGGATGTATATTTGGGGAAGAGACGAATCCAGAGCTATAGAGTAAATAAGAAATATGGAGACTTTCCTGGAGGTCCATTGGTTGGGACTTTGCCTTCCAATGCAGAGAGTGGGGGTTGATCCCTGCTGGGGCAGTTAGGATCCCACATGCCTCAGGACCAAGGAACCAAACCATAAAACAAGCAATATTGTAACAGATGCAGTAGAGACTTTGAAAATGGTCCACATCAAAATAATCTTTTTTTTTTTTTTTTTTTTTTTTTACTGTTTATTCGTCTGCACTGGGTCTTAGTACTGGTCTGCAGGATCTTCAGTCTTCCTTGAGGCATGTAGGGTCTAATTCCCTGACCAGGGATCGAACCCAGGTATTAGCCACTGAACCAGCAGGGAAGTTCCTAAAAAAATCTTTAAAGGAAAGAAGAGTTATGAGTTAAGGAAATCTTCAAAGTTGAATTACAGGATTTTTGTTCTGAGACGGTGGCTCCTGGGGAATAGAACATGAGCTTACCAGTCACTTCATTATGAAGCTATTGGGGTTACTTAGGTGATCGAGTTAGATGACAGGTGCCTTCTCCCTGCCCTTCTTCTGTATTAGCAGCTCAAGGGGATAAAAAAATTAAGAAATAGCTTTGTATAGAAAATTACACCCATCCAATGACTTCTAAGATTTCTGT
Organism: Madoqua kirkii; assembly: GCA_006408675.1. NCBI lineage: Eukaryota > Metazoa > Chordata > Mammalia > Artiodactyla > Bovidae > Madoqua > Madoqua kirkii. The sequence continues at coordinate 9,539 of SJYC01141930.1, forward strand.
TGCCAGGTTTCTAAAGAGAGCTGCCCAGGATAGCAGTTTGGTCACGTCACAGACTTCCTTTCTCCTAGACTCGTCATCAGGTCGTCAGACTGTGTCCTGTCAGCTTTGGAGTCTTCCTTCCTGTGGTCTTGCTCCTCTTTCAGTTCCCAGTATTTCACTGTGCCCGAGGTAGGCAGTTACAGTGCCCTTGGTATTGGATACCTTTCTGTCCTTTGAAGTATTACGCCGCAGTGGATGATACAGTGCCCAGATTGCATTATAGAACAGGTTGTGGGAGCTGTACCCCCGGGGACAGGCTTGGCTTGCATCCACACCCTCCTGCAGCTCGCGGGTGGTTTTGCAGCACAGTGCTGTGAAGCCGGTTGAGCCTCATTCAGTGTTGGTCTCTATATCCAGACACTAAAATGGCTCGTTAAAGATTAAAAGGACCGACTGCCTGATGCTATTGGCCTCTAGATGGAAAGATCCCTGCTGTGGCGACAGCCTCTGACTCCCAGGAGAGGCCATCTTATCCCACAGGGTTGTGCTTCCAAACGTTACAGAAAGCCTGCGGCGGCTGATGCTGTGGTGATAAGTTGGCATCTGGGTACTTGCAAGACACATGAGCTCTGTAGCACCCCATGGTTTGAATTTCTGGGCAAAACTGCCTCATCAGAAAATCGAAAGCCTCTACTTCCAACCCATGCCTTCAGGGAGGTTTTCTCCTTTGTTGTATTTGACTGTTCTGTTGAGCCAAGTGAACTTTAATTTTCACAGCTGTAAAAATTCCATTAAGCCCCTTGTATTGCACCCCAGGTGTGAAAACGTCTCTAACAGGGCTGTGGGTGACAGCGAAAATCCTTAAGAGTAGTTAGGATAATTGCCTCTGGAGGCTTGAAGAAAATAGTGGTCCAAAATAAATACAGTTCGGTTGTTATATAGTCTTATTAAAACAATTATGTATTTTTCACTGTGCTGGGTCTTCGTTGCTGTGCACGGGTTTTCTCGAGTTGTGGCCAGCAGGGCCTGCTCTCTGCTCTCTCAGCATGATCTTCTCCCTGCAGTGGCTTCTCTTGTTGTAGAGAATGGGCTCTAGAATGCGCAGACTCAGTAGTTGCTCTGAGGCATGTGGAACCTTCCAGAACACCTGCATTGGCAGGCAGATTATTATCCACTGTACCACCAGGGAAGTCCAGTTGTTATATTCTTGATGGTT
>SJYC01141931.1:0-61187 GCA_006408675.1 Madoqua kirkii
GGGGGGGGGGGGGGGGGAGGGAGTGGTAACAATACTACCAAAGGAAGCACGCTTTATTTCACAGTGCTTAGGGAACAGAACTATGACATGCCTCTCAAAACATGACCCAAGGGCTGTTTGTATCAGAGTCACTTAGGAAAGGGAGATGCTTATTAAACATTCCCATTCTGGGGCCTCCTTCCACTTCTGCTAATTCAGTGTCTGAGAGACTGGATTGGGAAGTGATAACTTTTCAGTAAGCACCCCTGTTGATTCTCAAGTACCCCTAGAGTTGATTCTCAAGTATCCTAAAGTCCTCTTCATTTTTCATGCTTAATTTCTGTGATTTATTAGATGATTGCTATTTGGTTGACATTCATTGTCTTTTTTGAAGAGTTAGGTACTCTAAAGAAAAAAAAGAGGAGAGTTATGAGATTCTTAAACATCCAGGATTATAATTTGTCAGTGTCTCTAATCATCAACAAAGTAGGAAAGCCACTGGTTCCTGGAAATTTTGGTTTATCAATTTACTGTCTTCTCAATCGGTAAAAGGATGTGGGGCAGAAAATAGAAGAAGGATGTGGACATAAATAAGATTAATTTTGTTAAAAAGAGGAAATGTGCAGTACTACTTAGATGCCAGAAATGGGGAAGCAGGTAAAAGGGGTGCCTGGAGAGGAAAGAGAAGGGGAAAAGATTCAAGTAGTTTATGAACAGTAAACAATTTAAAACTTTAAACTGGATTTTAAATTTGTTGTTCAGTTGCTCAGTCATGTCTGACTCTTTGGGACCCCATGAACTGCAGCACGCCGTGCTTTCCTGTCCTTTACTATCTCCCAAAGTTTGCTCAACGTCATGTCCATTGAGCCAGTGATACCATCCAACCATTTATCTTTTGTCCTCCGCTTTTCCTCCTGCCTTCAATCTTTCCCAGCATCGGGGTCTTTTCTAATGAGTTGGCTCTTCTATCAGGTGGCCAAAGTGTTAGAGGTTCAGCGTCAGTCCTTCCAATGAATATTCAGAGTTGATTTCCTTTAGGACTGACTGGTCTGATTTTGTAGTCCATGGGACTCTCAAGAGGCTTCTCCAACACCAGGGTTCAAATGCATCAATTCTTTGGCAATCAGCTGAGGAATATTTGAATATATGCTTGTTGTAAAAAGAGCATTCAAACATTGATAAAGCTAAAATACCTTCTTGATCTCCTCCCATTTCAGTTCCCCACCATATCTTTTTGTACATATTTGGTAACTTTGTATGGATTTGGAAGAGTACAGAATACTAAGAAACGAGTATTTTAATTTCTTTTGATACCTGCTTGTTTAAAATGTTAAGATCTATCAGAAAAAAAAACCCAAAGGTGGGCTATAAATGACACTACATATTTATGTTCACGTAAAACAATGGGTATGATGTTTGCAGAGAGTGCGTGTGTGTATATATATGTACATACACATAAATGCATACATACATATATTAAATATCTTTTATGACTACACATCAGAAGTAAACCTATAGCGCCTTGGGTGCTGAATTACTTGTTTGAGTTTTATTTATTTATTTATATATATACTTTTTTGGCTCTGAGTTTTAAGATAGTATATTGAAAGAACTTAAGCACAAAGCCATGATTATCTTAGTTTATTTCTCACACAGTTCATATTTATTTTTTTTTTAAGTTTTTTTTAATGTGGACCATTTTTTTTAAAGTCTTTATTGAGTTTGTTACAGTATTGCTTCTGTTTGTTTTGTTTCCTGACCATGAAGCATGTGGGCTCTTCACTCCCTGACCAGAGATCGAACCCATGCCCTCTGCACTGGATGGCCAGGGAGGTCCCCCAGTCTCACATTCTTAGAGTTTCCATTTAACCTTATAAAATCTCAAGTGCCTGAAGCTTTTAATTCAAATATAACATCTTTTTAAAGCTGTCCATCTGTAATTCTCAGCCTTTCCTGATTAAAAGAGGGAACGTGGATGGAGTGTGGTTATATTTGGGTGGGTCGGAGGGAACTGTTCAGAACTGGGCAGAATCCCACAGAGGGAAAGGGTAATCTGAGACAGCCCTCCTCACCTGCTGAGCGGCCCTTGTCTTAGCAGAATTAGGAAGTTCCCATGCTTCTGTTGCTCCTCACATCGTTTACATTTATTTCCTGGGCACAGAACCATCTGGACTTTATCTTCCTCATTTAAAGTTTGCTAATAGAGAATGAGTCAGAAGCGTCTAACAATCCTGGGTCTTTGTTTCCGTATTTGTCTCTACTCTGTGTACCTTGAAAGCTGCTCCATCTTAGGATGTTTGTGACTTATCGTCCACGACAGAAATATGTTTTAAAGTGTGGTCCGTGAGATAATGGCTGTCGACCGCTGTAAAGATGCTTCTGTTATTGGAAAGACTAATTAACACATACCGTAGGAAAACTTCTTTAAACACAGCTATTTTCTGAAAAAAGGAAAACACTGAGGAGGAGGAAATAAAGGAGGGAACATTTTATAAAACCTTCTAAAAGCCCAGCATGGTTATCCTGCTGGAATAATGTAATTAAGGGACATTGAGTTGGATAAATACCTTTTTTTTTTTTTAACTAGCTCCGTGAAAAGGAATTAAGTAGCATAGTTTTTGAAACTCTAATTCTGACAATCTACATGTACATTTCAATGAATCCTAACGTTTACCAAAGACAGACTGGGTTGGCAGCTACATCCAGAGACCGACGCCTTGAGAGACCTACCTCTTGAGAGACCTACCTGAAGGGATGAACAAGGCTAGGTGTGGTGGCTTTGAGAGTCCATGCTGAGGAATAGCTGGTGACTGTGGGAAATTTGGAGCAGGGAACAGAAGGATCTGATGTGAACTCTAGTTTCCTTCTGGCCAAGTGAAGCAAGGACTTCATCTCTTGTTTTCTTTGTCTAGCTCCGCTGCCAGTTCTCGCCTGTCAGGGCAAAGTCAATGATAATTAATAGCTGTTGATGAGCCAGTTGTTCTAGAATCGATTTTTCTTTTTAATAAGCTGACCAATAAATGAGACTTGCCATAAATTTAAGGATTCTTTTTTCTTTTAGAAGTGTTAATGTGATTTTCATAGCCTCCTATGGTTCCTTAAACATCTAGTAGGTGTGATGGTGGATAATTTAGCTTTAGCATAGAGAATATGTGGCAGCTGATTAAACAACAGTAACAACAACCCTCCCGTGTATCTGTGATCATTAGAGAACATGAGTTGTCTCTGGAATCAGAGAGGTCAAAGAAGGCCTGGTGGGGAGGAGCAATGAGCCTGGTCAGGACTGACAAAATTCAGTCTAATGATTTGACCAGCTATCCCTGACTGGGCACGTTCCCTCAGTCCTCTGACCCAGAGGCTCCAATTTGTAAACGTAAAGTGACTTCCTTATCAGCTTCTTGGGGTAATCTGCAGAATTTCAGTAATCTTGCTGTCCGGAGCCCCGAGGCTCTCAGATGAAATTTCAGAAGGTGACTGGCCGCAGGATCTTCCCTGATGATCAGCAGCCTGGGAATAGGTGCACCGGCCTCCTGATAACCAGCTTTATATTTAAAAAAAGAATCAGTGGGGCACCTCTTCTTTTCTGGGTTGCAGTTGATTGCGGTTGGCTCAGGCTGAGTTGTTTGGGAAATAGAGTCTTGCCTGGCATGAGTCAGCACTGCCCTGGGTAAACCGCCTGCTCTGTTGCAATCTTGCTTACCGAAGATACGTCCCCAGGCAGCACCATTCACTGCCTGAAAGCCACTGCTGTTGGTTCTCGAGATGATCTCATCTCAGCGGGGCTCCAAAGACCTCAGCAGCGGCAGGAACCGGAGGCAGCTGGCTGTCTGCCCTGGCCATGTTTTGAAATAGGCAAAATCAGGTAACCCCAGACTCTTTTCTCTTGAGTGTCATGAGCTAGACCGAGCTGCCGAAGAAACTGGAGTGAGACTTAGTCTTCAGACATGAGTCAACGCCAGGTTGATTTGGTTGTCTGAAAGTCAGTCCTTGAGCTCTTCAGAGGGGATGTGAGGGGAAAAGTTTCATTTTGTTTGGGATGTGGTTTTGGGCCTAATAAGACCGTTTTTTGTATAACCTCAGAGAAATAAAAAGTGTTAGGTGTACAGCTTTATCTGTCTTTTGCTCTCATAGTCTCTGTTCTTTCTGTGTCTTGTAAGAAATAGTTTAGTCACAATAACCCATTGTTAGAGAGGGCGGACACATTTGCTTCTCTGCTCACTGACTGTGATACTGCATTGTAGAGAACACGATCTTAGCAGGCCATTTCTGACTGTTACGAAGAACCTCCCTTCTTCTCACTCTCTGTTCATACTGCTGCCCAATTTCCTTCCTGTTCCTCACCTCTCAACTTCATAGAGCTCCAGCCTCATCACTGGGCAGTAATCCATCCAACCCTTTAAGTTTGCAACCCAGAAAAGAAGAGGTGCCCCACTGATTCTTTTTTTAAATATAAAAGGAGCAGGATCACTGCTCCTTGCAGTTACCCTGTAGGGTCTGTGTTCTGTTTTACTTCAGGCCTTTGCACAAGCCATCTCTGAGACACTCTGACCCAGCATACGCCGGCCAACTGGCTCTAGCCAGGACATCACTTCTGGGAAGTCTCCTCTTCCTCACCAAGACTGGATGAATGCTCGGGAGAATCCTGTGTTTCCCTCATCACAGGATATGCTTGAGAAGCAGCGCTAGTTTTGTTAGTGTTACTTCCAGCGTGCTTGGCACAGATTCGGTTCTGCAGAGCTGAGCTTCCTCAGCTCTGATCTTGTTAGCACCTCTTCATTACTTTGACTTCTGTCCCCATCCCCCTGCTTCTGTTTTCCTGAAGATTGCAAGGAAACTCCTAATTTTCAGACCCAGTGTCCTGGTCCTGATTTCAGCCTCCATCTCACTTAATCTCTGCCTACCATGTGGCACTATTGAACCGTTCTTTTTATCCCGCCCCCAGCAACCCTCTTCCTGTGGCTTTGAGGCTCCAGAGCATCCTTCCATTGTTTATTCTCCTTTTCTTTTGGCTATCCATAAATGTCGAGATGCTCCAGGGCTCTGGCTTGGGTTTCTTTTCCCTCTTTTCCCGCCGCTTCCTTTAAAGACCTCAGATAGGTCCATGAATTCAGCTTTCTGTCCTCAGTGTGCCTTACCAGCCCAGTTGTCTCCCAAACTTCAGATCCTTACTTCCAACTTGACAAGTCTTTTAAAAAAATTTTTATTCATTTTTAATTCGAGGATAATTGCTGTACGGTATGGTGTTGGTTTCTGCCATGTAACAGCAAGAATCAGCCATAGGTATACGTGCGTCCCTCCCTCTTGGACCTCCCTCCCATCTCCTACCCCATCCCATCTCTCCAGGTTGTCATGGAGTGCTGGCTTTGAGCTCCCCGTGTCATATAGCAAATTTCCACTTGCTATCTAATTTTGCATACGTAGGTTTCAGTGCTCTTCTGTCAGTTCGTCCTTCCCTCTCCTTCCCTTCTTGTGTCAACAAATCTGTTCTATGTGTCTGCGTCTCCACTGCCGCCCTGCAAATTAGGTTCATCAGTACCATCTTTCTAGATTCCACATACATGCGTTAATATATGATAGTTGTTTTTCTGACTTATTTCACTGTGTATAACAGGCTCTAGTCTCATCCACCTTATTAGTTACGGAGTCAAGTGCATTCCTTTTTATGACTAAGTAGTACCAGCTTGACAAATCTTGACAGGCTCTGTCCAGCTGGGTCGTTGAAAGCTACCAGGGTCATTCAAGAGCCATTTTAAATTCAACATGTACAGAACAAGTTATTTTCTCCCTTCCCCAGTATCTGTTATCTGCTCATGTTGCTGTGTGTTTGAAGTCTGTTGATTATATGCACCAAGTCTTCCTCTTTCATTCTTGTGCCTCACATCTCTAAATATGCTAAATCTATCGTTGCTCAACCCTCTCGATTTTATCAGAGTGCTGTTTGATGTGTGTCTTTCCTTCATTCCCACTGTACTGCTTTCGTTTATCAGAGGTCAAAAACTAGATATTTTGTTTAACCAACCCTGAAGCTTAAAATTTTGCATGTGAACACTTTTAGGCAAGGCCTGCTCTCTGCCAGGGTTACAGATACTCCCCGGTCTTACACAATGAAGATGTCACATTTTACATACCTTGCCTCTAGGAACTTGCTTTCGTAGCTTCTGATTCAGAGCCTTATCAGACCTTTCGTGCTTTTGTCGTGTCACCCTACACCTTCCTCTGCTCCAGTGCTTCTCGTTTCTTGTTGCCAAAGTTGTGTTCCAACTTGACAAGTCTTTTAAAAAAATTTTTATTCATTTTTAATTCGAGGATAATTGCTGTACGGTATGGTGTTGGTTTCTGCCATGTAACAGCAAGAATCAGCCATAGGTATACGTGCGTCCCCTCCCTCTTGGACCTCCCTCCCATCTCCTACCCCATCCCATCTCTCCAGGTTGTCATGGAGTGCTGGCTTTGAGCTCCCCGTGTCATATAGCAAATTTCCACTTGCTATCTAATTTTGCATACGTAGGTTTCAGTGCTCTTCTGTCAGTTCGTCCTTCCCTCTCCTTCCCTTCTTGTGTCAACAAATCTGTTCTATGTGTCTGCGTCTCCACTGCCGCCCTGCAAATTAGGTTCATCAGTACCATCTTTCTAGATTCCACATACATGCGTTAATATATGATAGTTGTTTTTCTGACTTATTTCACTGTGTATAACAGGCTCTAGTCTCATCCACCTTATTAGTTACGGAGTCAAGTGCATTCCTTTTTATGACTAAGTAGTACCAGCTTGACAAATCTTGACAGGCTCTGTCCAGCTGGGTCGTTGAAAGCTACCAGGGTCATTCAAGAGCCATTTTAAATTCAACATGTACAGAACAAGTTATTTTCTCCCTTCCCCAGTATCTGTTATCTGCTCATGTTGCTGTGTGTTTGAAGTCTGTTGATTATATGCACCAAGTCTTCCTCTTTCATTCTTGTGCCTCACATCTCTAAATATGCTAAATCTATCGTTGCTCAACCCTCTCGATTTTATCAGAGTGCTGTTTGATGTGTGTCTTTCCTTCATTCCCACTGTACTGCTTTCGTTTATCAGAGGTCAAAAACTAGATATTTTGTTTAACCAACCCTGAAGCTTAAAATTTTGCATGTGAACACTTTTAGGCAAGGCCTGCTCTCTGCCAGGGTTACAGATACTCCCCGGTCTTACACAATGAAGATGTCACATTTTACATACCTTGCCTCTAGGAACTTGCTTTCGTAGCTTCTGATTCAGAGCCTTATCAGACCTTTCGTGCTTTTGTCGTGTCACCCTACACCTTCCTCTGCTCCAGTGCTTCTCGTTTCTTGTTGCCAAAGTTGTGTTGCTGTTGCTGCTAAGTTGCTTCAGTCGTGTCTGACTCTGTGCGACCCCATAGATGGCAGCCCACCAGGCTCCCTTGTCCCTGGGATTCTCCAGGCAAGAACACTGGAATGGGTTGCCATTTCCTTCTCTAATGCATGAAAGTGAAAAGTGAAAGTGAAGTCGCTCAGTTGTGTCCAACTCTTAGAGACCCCATGGACTACAGCCTACCAGGCTCCTCCAGTCCTGGGATTTTTCCAGGCAAGAGTACTGGAGTGGGGTGCCATCACCTTCTATGAAAGTTGTGTTACTAAAGGCCAAATCTAATCTTTTTATTCTCAGGATGTCAGAGTGTCATTGGATCCCTGTTTCCTCCTTAGCTGGAGAGGTAAAATCCTTTACAGTTTGACCATACCCTACCTGTTACTCTTGATCTATTTTTAATGTTTAAATTTTGTTTACTTTTCTTTCTCTTTTTTTTTTTTTTACTTTTTGGCTGTACTGTGTAGCATGTGGGATCTTAGTTCCCCAACCAGGGATTGACCAATACCCTCTGCATTAGAAGGCAGAGTCTTTCTTAACCACTGGACCACCAGGGAAGTCTCAACTCTTACTTGTTTTATCTTCCTCTCTCTCCTTTTCCTGGCCATTTCTCCTTTCTTCAACCTCACTGACCTTTTAATTTTTCCAGTCCCTGATTATACCATGTCCTTTTAGGACACTGCCTTTTCCTAAGGGGTCCCTCCTTCTCTGACAGGCAAAGTTAGTCATCCCCTAGGAGACCTAGTTCATATGTTACACCTCCCCTGACTTCCTCTGGTGGAGTTCTTCCTTATTTGAACTTCTGCAGCAAAGCCTGTCTCTTCTGCTGGATTGTTGAATTCCTTCACTGAACCTGGTCCTTGACCTAAAGCTCAGCACCGTTAGACAGTGGCTGAAGGTCAAACCACTAGCCTAAACATCTTTATTAGACTTGGCAGTATTAGAAAACCCATAAGCTCTCTAGTTAGAAAGTGTGGTTTTGGTTCCTGTTTAATGAACTTGAGCCCATAGTTCCTGTTCTGTATATGTCATCTAGAACCCTCAGGTAACCATCCAAAGTTAATTTGAAGATTGATAGGACTTCCTAAAACCTAGTTCTAGACCATCACCTAAGTAATACAGTACCTTACGGAATTATTCCCTGTGTCATTTTATTTGATACCTATAAGACCCTGTGTTGGGTAGGCTTTATTATGCCTATTTTATCGTTGATTGTAAAGGTACTTCTGACACTGAAGCGTACGTTCATGTAAGATTCAGAGGGAAAACATGTTTTTACACTGCTGTAAGCACCTGGCTTCTCTCTTTGTAGTTAAATATACCTTGTTGGGTTCTATAGAAAAGGTTCTATAGAGAAAGTTGCTAAGTCATGTCCATATATGTGACTCCAGGGACTGTAGCCTGCCAAGCCTCTTTGTCCTTGGGAGTTCACAGGCAAGAATGCTGGAGTGAGTTGCCATTTCCTTCTTCAGGGGATCTTCCTGACCTAGGGGTCAAACCCATCTCCTGTATCGGCAGGTGTGTTCTTTACCACTGCACCACCAAGCAAGCCCGACAGAAAAGGTGCCTTTGCTCAATAGGTGAGTGCTAAAGGTCTTACCCTTTTGTAAGGTCACTTTATCTTCAGGGTGGGTGAGGGAGGTACCTAGAGCCTGCTTGGCCTTGAAGAGGCCTGGACCGTGGTTGGAGACCTTGTTTGAAAGGAATGGTACGCTCACTCCAGCCTCTCAAGTGCTTTAAATATCTAGAATTTATTAAAATCTACTCAATAGTGGAGTATCAGACCAGGTTGAGGAGTGAAGGGAGTCATCACAAAATGGGATAAGCTGAGTGTTAAGAACAGGAGTTTCACATTAATTCCAGTAAATGATTATGTTTATTCTCAACTTTTGGGGGACTAACATGCCATATGTGGGACTGTGGAATTTGATTATAAAAAGAGGAACCATCAGGGGCTGGGATATAACCTCTGGTCTATACTGGCCTGTGGGATCCAATTTTGGTCTTCCCATACTTAAGAGAGGAATAAAAATAATTAAAAAGTTTTTGAAAAAGTCCTTATTGTTATATGTTAAAAAAAAAGATTTTAGCTTAGAGAAGCAAGAGCTGAGGGGTGGCTGATTACCATCTTCAAGTATAAGAATAGTTTTTGCCAGGAGGATTTTATTAATTGGTCTTCTTGTACTTCAAAGATTTCAGAGGAAATGGGCTTCAGTTGAAGGAGGAGTGATTTTAATGAATATGAGAAAGAGTTTCTTGATCATCAAAGTTGGGGAAACCTTTGAATGACTGCTGAAAGAGTGTTGAATTTCTGACTGTCAGTTATCCATGACTGTGTAACAGCATCCTAAAACTTTTGGTGGCTTCAGATGACATTTTGTTTGTGACTCAGGGCGTTAGTAATTCAGAGGAGGAGGACGTACCACCTTGCTGCATTGATGTTGATTAGATTGGAGGATCCAAGATGACTTCAGTCACGTCTGGGCCTTGGTGCTGTTGGCTGGGACATTTTGGTTGTCCTCCGTGAGGTCCCTCTCTCTCACGGCCTCTCAGTGTTCATTAATCCAGGCTGGGCAGCTTTTTCATGTGCTGTTCGGCTTCCCAAGGGGCCACTCTGCAGGACCTCTTAAGGTCTAGGCCTGTGTTTCATACAGACACTTCTGCCTCATTTTTTGGTCAAAGTAAGTCACGCATATAGCCCACATCCAAGGGGAGGGGACGTGGGCGCCACCTCTTACAGGGTAGAGTGTCAAAGTCACACTGCAGAAGGGCATGTAGCATGCTTGGGATTATTGTGGTCAGTTTTGTTTTATGTTTTGCTTTTTGGCCACGAGGCATGTGGGATCTTAGCCCCCTGACCAGGGATCAAACTAGCACCCTCTGCACTGGAAGGCAGAGTTTTACCCACTGGACCACCACGGAGGTCCTGTGGTCAGTTTTGGAAACAATTGACCACACTGACCTTAGAGATTTTAAGTGAGGTAATTATATCAATACGTATTTATTGAGTAGGTAGTTTGGGTGTATACTTTACAAACTTGGCTGCATATCATAGTCATCTGGGAGATTTTTATAAGCACAGTCTCCTTAGGTATCACACCTGTGACTCAGTATCTCCTGCAGGTGTTCACACATTCTGCGGCCTTTCTCTCGGGTAACTGTCAGTAAAATGAGGCTGGGGTGAGGGAGGCAACAAGACTGATCGAGCAGGTATAGCATATGAAGCAGAACGGCAGGTGAGGACTTCCCTGATGGTCCAGTGGCTAAGACGTCTGGCTCCCAATGCAGGAGCCCTGGTTTGATCCCTGGTCTGGGAACTAGAGCCCACATGCTGCAACTGAAGATCCCAAATGCCACAACTAAGACTTAGTGCAGCCACTTAAATAGGGAAATGAAAAAGAATGGTAGGTGCCTTAAAATAGGCCTGCTGGTGTCCTCGTGCTTCTAGGGCTTGGCTGATGACGCCTTTGCCTTGCAGCTTCCTCCTTTCAGGCTGGAGCCTGTGAATTACATCTCACTGAGTCAGCAGAGCACCAAAGGAGTGTTTTTTGATGCCTCACTTATGTTTTCTCTAAGTTCCTTTTCCTTCATAGCACTTTCTCCTTCATAGCAATTCCTAGTTTATAATGAAATATTTGTGTGATTATTTGACTGGTATATAATAGGTAAAAGTAGGTCTGCTTTGCTTTCCAGTATCTTAACATAGTGTCTGTCTCATAAAAGGTACTCAGTAACTATTTGTTGAATGAATAAGTGGTTGATTGAAAATGTGAATGAATGAAGTGAGATTTGAATTTGTTTTTCATGGGTGATTAGAATTTTTGGACAGGTGTAGCAAACGAATGGGAAATTCACATTCCTGAAGCAGAAATTATGGGTTATGTTACCCATGTAATTTCAGAAGATTGGAGGAACTTGTTTTGGAAAGATGAAGGGCTTGGTTTTGAGTGTCCTTAGTGTGCTAGATTTGAGGTCTGGATGTCGAGCAGGCATTTGGAAATTGCTGCTAACACTGAAGGGTGAGATTGAGTCCAGATACTTAGATTTGGAGTTGTCTGACTAAGACGGAGAAATCTGTTCACCAAAGGCTTAGTGAGCTTCCACTGTGTGCCAGACAGCAGCGTTGTCTGGAGGGTGAGCTGAAGCCTGACCAATAAGGAGCGACTTGTGAAGAGCTCTGGAGGATGCTCCTGGCAGGAGAGGAGCCACGTAATACATGAAACTTTTTTTTCTTTTTTGAGGGAGTCAAAATAAAAGGAGGACCCTCAAGGGTGCAGAGTGAGGTGAATAGGAATGATCGCGGGTAAAGAGGGTGGGTGTGTGTGTGAGTTGCTCAGGTGTGTCTGACTCTCTGCAGCCCCATGTAGCCTGCTTCTCTGTCCATGGGATTCTCCAGGTAAGAATACTGGAGTGGGCTGCCATTTCCTTCTCCAGGAAATCTTCCCGACCCAGGGATCGAATCCAGGTCTCCCACACTGGAGGCAGATGCTATCATTTGAGCAACCAGGGAAGCCCCGATGGGAGTGGGCAGCATTAGGTGAAATGGGAGAGGCAGGCAGGGCCCAGAGCACCTGGGGCCTCTGTAGGCCATATAGGGAGTGTAGGTTTTACAAGAGGGCATGGTGGCTTTCAAGCGAGAGAGTAACAGTATTTTATATTTGATTTATTTTCCCAGAATATATATTTTAAAAGAGAAGTTTACTTGGACTACTGCGTGGAGAATAGAGTGGCAAAGAGGGCGCTAGGGTCTTCCTGGTGGCACAGTGGTTAAGAACTGGCCTGCCAGTGCAGGGGACGAAGGAACTAACATCTCACACTCCGATGGGGAACTAAGCCCCCGTGTAGTGATTGAGACTTGATGCAGCCAAAAAGAAATGAATAAATAAATATAAAAAACCAAACAACAACAATAACATGAAGGGGTCAGTGAGGAAGAGTTTGCTCTAGTTCTTCAGAAAGATAATGACATGTAAGACAAGGTATGGCCATGGACACAGGCGGGATGTTTGCAGGATATATTTTAAAAGTAAATCCAACAGCATTCACTAGAGAATGAAAGCAAGAACGGTTAGTGCAGAGCCCCAGGGGACATTTAGGGGACAAAAGGAGGAGCCAGGGAAGGACAGGGAGGAAAATGTCTCTTCAAAGGAGAGCCAGACTATTGTGTTTTCAGTGGGAACCAAAGGGAAGAAGGAGGTAGGTCATTGGTATCTGGGAGGTTGTCAAGGTTTGATGTAGAAAAAAGCCACGCATTTAGTCATCACAAGGTCATTGATGACCTTGGAGAAAGGGCTTTTAGCAGAGAGGAGCAGAGGTCATCAACAACTGTGTGATGTGAAAGTGAAGTAGAGCACCATCTGTTCTGGGGGAGTGGGGGGAAGCTGGGGATTGAAGAGGAAAGAGACTGAACTGAGAGCTCAGTTTGTGCAAACATGTGTTTAGAGGCAGGTTTTCTAAAATCTTTGATGGACCAGTATTTACTGAGCATGTATTCTGTGTCATTCACGGTGCTGGGAGCTATACCAGGTCTATTCTGTTTACTCTTGTCTCAAAACAATTTCCATAGAAGTGCGATGATCTCCAAGATGAACTTCCAAATTGTTGGGACAGATATAACCTTCCTTTGGAGTATGGGAAGAAATTATTAGGGCTAAGTTTTTCTGTATTTTTATCTTACTCTTTGAAATTTCTTTTTAGTATTATGCTTTAGATAGGAAAACAGTTTATTTGCGTAGCATTGTTGATCAGTTGCTAAGTTGTGTCTAACTCTTTGTGACCCCATGGACTGCACCATCTTTCAGAGTTTGCTCAAGCTCATGTCCACTGAGTCGGTGATGCCATCCAACCATCTCATCTTCTGGTACCTAATTCTCTTCCTGCCTTCAATCTTTTACAACATCAGGGAAAGATGTTTTCCCGACTCTTTTCCAATGAATTGGCTCTTTGTATCAGGTGGCCAAAGTATTGGAGCTTCAGCTTCAGCATCAGTCCTTCCAATGAACATTCAGTACTGATTTCCTTTAGGATTGACTGGTTTGATGATCTTGCAGTCCGAGGGACTCTCAAGTCTTCTCCAGCCCCACAATTTGAAAACATCAATTCTTCGGCGATCAACTCTTTAAGAATTGAAAGCATCAATTCTTCTTTATGGTCCAACTCTCACATATTTACATGGCTACTAGAGAAACCATACTTTGTCAGCTTTGACTATAGAGAAACCATAGCTTTGACTATACATACCTTTGTCTTTGCTTTTTATTTTTTTATTTTTCTTTTTTTAATACTTTATTCTGCATTACAATACTGTATTGGTTTTGCCATACATTGACATGAATCAGCCACAGGTGTAATGATCTCCCAATGCCGAAGCCTCCTCCCACCTCCCATCCCATATCATCTCTCTGGATCATCCTGTGTACCAGCCCCAAGCATCCTGTATCCTGTATTGAGCATAGACTGGTGCTTTGTTTCTTATAGTATACATGTTTCAATGCCATTCTCCCAAATCATCCCACCCTCTCCCTCTCCCTCAGAGGCCAAAAGTCTGTTCTATACCTCTGTGTCTCTTTTGTTGTCTCACATACAGGGTCATCATTACTATCTTTCTAAATTCCATATATATGTGTCAGTATACTGTATTGGTGTTTTTCTTTCTGGCTTACTTCACTCTGTATAATCGGCTCCAGTTTCATCCATCTCATTAGAACTGATTCAAATTTATTCTTTTTAAGGGCTGAGTAATACTCCATTGTGTTTATGTACCACAGCTTTCTTATCCATTCATCTGCTGATGGACATCTAGGTTGTTTCCATGTCCTGGCTATTATAAACAATGCTGCAATGAACATTGGGGTACATGTGTCTCTTTCAATTCTGGTTTCCTCGGTGTGTATGCCCAGCAGTGGGATTGCTGGGTCATAAGGCAGTTCTATTTGCAATTTTTTAAGGAATCTCCACACTGTTTTCCATAATGGCTGTACTAGTTTGCATTCCCACCAACAGTGTAAGAGGGTTCCCTTTTCTCCACATCCTCTCCAGCATTTGTTGCTTGTAGACTTTTGGATCGCAGCCATTCTGACTGGTGTGAAATGGTACCTCATTGTGGTCTTGATTTGCATTTCTCTGATAATGAGTGATGTTGAGCATCTTTTTATGTGTTTGTTAGCCATCCGTATGTCTTGTCTTCTTTGGAGAAATGCCTATTTAGTTCTTTGGCCCATTTTTTGATTGGATCATTTATTTTTCTGGAGTTGAGCTGCATAAGTTGCTTGTATATCTTTGAGATTAGTTGTTTGTCAGTTGCTTCATTTGCTATTGTTTTCTCCCATTCAGAAGGCTGTCTTTTCACCTTATTTATAGTTTCCTTTGTTGTGCAGAAGCTTTTAATTTTAATTAGATCCCATTTGTTTATTTTTGCTTTTATTTCCAGTATACTGGGAGGTGGATCATAGAGGATCCTGCTGTGATTTATGTCGGAGAGTGTTTTGCCTATGTTTTCCTCTAGGAGTTTTATAGTTTCAGGTCTTACATTTAGATCTTTAATCCATTTTGAGTTTATTTTTGTGTGTGGTGTTAGAAAGTGATCTAGTTTCATTCTTTTACAAGTGGTTGACCAGTTTTCCCAGCACCACTTGTTAAAGAAATAGTCTTTACTCCATTGTATATTCTTGCCTCCTTTGTTGAAGATAAGGTGTCCATAGGTGTGTGGATTTATCTCATGTCTTTGCTTTTTAATACGTTCGCTACATTTGTCATAGCTTTCCTTCCAAGTAATAAGAGTCTTTTATTTTCATAGCTGCAGTCACCATCCACAGCGATTTTGTAGCCCAAGAAAATAAAGTCTGTCACTGCTTCCACTTTTTCCTCTTCCATTTGCCATGAAGTGGTGGGACCAGATGCCATGATCTTAGTTTTTTTGAAAATTGAGTTTCAAGCCAGCTTTTTCACTCTCCTCTTTCACCCTCATCAAGAAGCTGTTTAGTTCCTCTTCACTTTCTGCCATTAGAGTGGTGTCATCTGTGTATCTGAGGTTGCTGTTATTTTTTCTGGCAATCTTAATTCCAGCCTGTGATTCATCCAGCCTGGCATTTCCCGTGATGTACTCTGCATATAAGATAAATAAACAGGGTAACAATACACACCATGATGTGCTGCTTTCCCAGTTTGGAACCAGTCAATTGTTCAATGTCCGGTTCCTAACTCTTTCTTCTTGACCTGCATGAGGATTTCTTAGGAGACAGGTAGGGTGGTCTGGTACTCCCATTTCTTTAAGAATTTTCCACAGTTTGTTGTGATCCACACAAAGGCTTTACCATAGTCTATGAAGCAGAAGTAGATGTTTTTCTGGAATTCCCTTGCTTTCTCTACAATCCAACAAAATGTTAGCAATTTGATCTCTAGTTCCTCTGCCTTTTCTAAACTCAGCTTGTACATCTGAAAGTTCTTGGTTTATGTACCCCTGAAGCCTAGCTTGAAGGCTTTTGAGCATAACCTTGCTAACATGTGAAATGATCACACTTGTACGGTAATTTGAACATTCTTTGGCACTGCCCTTTTTTGGGATTGGGATGAAAACTGACCTTGTCCAGTCCTGTGGCCATTGCTGTTTTCCAAATTTGTTGATATATTGAGTGCAGCACTTTTATAGCACCATCTTTTAGGATTTTAAATAGCTCAGCTGGAATTCATCACTTCCAATAGCTTTGTACATAGTAATACTTCCTAAGGCCCACTTGGCGTCACACATCAAAATGTCTGGCTCTAGGTGAGTGACCACACCAATGACCCAGACCCACACATCTGGGTCGTTAAGAGCTTTTTTGTACAGTTCTTGTCTAATTTACTGTTAAATATAAATATATTGGAGATGTGCTAATTTTTTTTTTTAATCAGTGGTCAAAAATGGTGGATTGATTCTACTGGTCTGGTGACTGAGATGGAAAAAAAAGAAAAGGTAGAGAGAAGGATGGGAAATTAACATGCCAGTTAGGCTACACAGTGTTTTAAACCTCTTAAGAACCCTGTGAAGTTATTTCCCCTATTTTACAGACAGGAAACTAAGGTTAGAGAAATTAACTTGCCCTAGATCACACAAGTTCAGTGATAGAACTGGAATTTGAAACTGGATCTGTTTTACTTGAAAGCCTTATCACTTCTCTTATTCTCCTCATTCTTTTTCTGCTTACTGCTTTTTCATATTTTTCCATTTAAAGCTGACAGTGATTCTACAAGGAACAGATTAAAATAACTGTTCTGCAGTTTGAGGAATCTGAGGCTTGAGATGAACTCCTGACTCCAGCGTTCTCCACTGTACCACCATTGCCTCTCCAGTGGATGGGACCCAGCTGAATTGTTTTGGTGAAGTAGAAGAGGAGATTTCTGGTTATCTGACAAAGAAAGAGTGGAAGAGGGCCCAGGGGTTGGAAGATTCTTAGACAAAGCAGAAAAGAGTAATGGTTTCCATATTTTGAGCTCTTACTGTGTTGTTAAGGCTTTGGGCTCATTACCTCATTTGGGTCCTGCATTTTACAGATCTGAAAGATGAAGTTTAGGGAAGCTAAGCACTTCAGCTGATTAGAGATGAATAAAGATTTCCAAGCCCAAGGATGGCTTGGTCCCAGTTGTATGAATTTGTTGGAAACCCAGTAAATAAAGTCTTCTGACTTTTCTGTAACATTTCTGTAACATAGTTCAGGTGTGGAAAGATTGAGGAAAGGAGGGGGAAGAAAGGGGTAGAATAAGAAGTCAGTAAATTGGAAGAGGGCCTCAGAATATGGGAATGGCAGATCAAAATGGATCTAAGAAAAGTCATATTTGAAGTTCATTGTTATGACAAATACTTATCATGGTTCTGTTTGATGCACAGCATTTTGGGATGTATAGCAAAAGAATGCAGAGATGGATAAGATTGGATAAGATAGGCTCTGTGACCTGTAGAAAGTTAGAGAGGGAGATGGATAAAGTGTTTCGCCAGTGTGTGACTGGAGGGTATGTGAGAGGTGGAAGGCAAGGAGAGGTGTGGGAGCATATTGTCCAGGTTGGCTCATTGTAGATTGGAGGTGGCATCATGTAGGACTGGCCTGCTGAGCTCCATATAGCATCTCAGGAAGCCGTCTGAGGGTTTTGGTCATTACAATTTAGGTCTGGTTCTCTTAAATGGATTTCGTTTTGTACCTGGAAATGATCAGGATTTTGGAGACAGGATTGTGTTCAGACTTGAGTGACTGAGCTCAGAGTGGTGGTGGTGGTTTAGTCATTAAGTCGTGTCCAACTCTTATGACCCCATGGACTGTAGCCCACCAGGCTCCTCTGTCCATGGGATTCTCCAGGCAAGAATACTGGAGTGGGTTGCCATTTCTCCAGGGGATCCTTCCCACACAGGAATTGAACCCAAGTCTCCTGCATTACAGGCAGATTCTTTACCAACTGAGCTACGAGGAAATGTGGAATGCCAATTTTTATTTTAGAGTGGATTCCTTTCCTGTTTACTTGATCCTGGATTTGTCTGTGACATTGCTGTTCATATCAAGAGATCTGAAAGCTGATGTTTAATAATAGCAGGCTTGCTTTCATGAGCATGGACTAATGTGATAGGATAGTTGGTAGGAGAACACAGTTACAAAAAAGCTTCTTGATGGCACACTATATGCTAGGTAGCACCCCAAATGCTTTGCCTGAAGGAGGACATTTAACTCTCCCAGTGATCCTCCTGCAAAGGAGACACAGTTATCCTCAGTTTACAGATGAAACCAAGGTTCTGTTCAAACTGGTAAGAGGCTGAACTGAGATTGGAACCAAGTCCCTCTGACTCCAGAAACTCACACCCCTGCTCTTGTTGTTCAGTTGCTAAGTTGTGTCTGACTCTTTGCTACTGCATAGCCTGCAGCATGCCAAGCTTCCCTGTCCTTCACTATCTCCCAGAGTTTGCTGAAATTTATGTGAATTGAGTGGGGGATGCTATCTAACCCATACCCGTAACTGCTGCTATATGCTGTTTCCATTAAGCTTCATGAAAGAACCTTGTCCCACTGCAGAGAGGAGGGTGTGTTACCTTACTGCAGTATTTCTCTGCCTTGGTTGGTTCTGAGTCAGTGTGGCCCCTTCTATTTTTTTTTCTAGGTTCCTTTGTTGACCACACTTTGATGTGACTGCATTCTTGGTTTAAATATATGAATGCCATCATCCAAGCCTTTCTACCCTCCTTTCTTCTTTGCTTTTAGTTTGGAAGACATTGCATCTCTTTGGAGGAACTTCAGGTATCTGCACACATTGATTTTGTGGTGATTTTATTATCTTAATTTTATGGGTTAAATTATGAGCTCCTGTCCCTGCTCCTGTCCCTTCTCCACTGGGTTTAAGTTCAAATTCTGAATCTGATTTTGGAATACTCAGTTTGGCTCCAATCCAGCTGTCCAGTTGAGCCCCGGCTCTCTGGATCATTTAGCTATTATTATTACTACCATCTTTCCCTTCATGGCCACTTACGTCTCTAATCAAATCTAGTTACTCACCAAAACTATGTGTCCTTGATTTCCTACTTGCATGCCCTTGTTTCTGTTGTGTTTTCAGCTTGAAATGTCATTCCTCCTATGAAGCCTTGTCTTCTCTCTCCCTGGGAGTAGTCATTTCCTTCTCTGAGCCTCACAGTGGAGGATTCTTTTATGTCTCCTTTATGGCACAGCGCACTTTATGCCGTATATTTCAGTTGTTTGTGTATATGCCTTTCTCTCTCCTGCTAGACCATGATATCATTGAACACGTCTATCTGGTTGACTTTTGTTTCTCCTCTAGACTCTTAGTTCTGTTCCCTGCACATGGTAGGCAGTGGATATCTGTTGGATAAATGGATAAGCAAATTTCAGACTTAAGAAAAAAGCTCACTGGTGTAGCTTTTTTCCCTCTTGCTTGCTTCTCTTCTTCCTTTGCTTTCCTTCTTTCTTTCTTTGCACTGACTCACTGAACTTGTGTTCACCACTCCCTTTTCTTACCCAGATTTGCCTCATTCTTTCCCCATTAGCAGTCACTGTGTGGGAGTGAGTACCACATGTTGTTGGTCAGTTTTCTCCATCCTTTGTGGCTCCAGATTCTCTCCAGGAATCCTGTGACCAACATGGGGACCAAGTGGTGATTACATTCCCATCTTAATGAAAAGACCATGTGTAAAGAGGAGTCCTCAAGGTTTGTTAATATATGGCTTTCAAGTGGGAAACTTTCTGATATCCATTTCAAGGGAATGGGATAAAAAAAATCCTTGGGTGCTCAGGAGGTAGATCAAGGTGTATATTCCCACTGTGGGGTATGGGATGTTAGAGGCATCTTGTTGACCAAGAGAATAATGCAGGAAGCCATGGAATCTTCTGCTGTTATTGATGGATCCCTGCATTTTTTCCACAGCTGGAAGAGACATTAGAGATGAATGTAGTGCAGTTGTCCTCTTTTCCAGATGGAAAAGCAGATGCAAAGAAGCTAAATGACTCGTCCATAAAAACTGGGGTATTCACTGTCCAGCGTTTATTCCCAACACTGAATGTGGCTTGGGGGAACCAGGGGCTCTTTGAAAATAGTGGAAGTTTGGCTTGAAGTGGAGGCTCCAGGTCTCTGAAACTGAAGGCTTTTGCAGTGCTTAAAAGTAGACTGAGGTTGGTAGCAGGTTGGATCAGGCACCGAGTTCACCAGAAGGGTCCTGTTAACTGTTGTGATCACTTGGCGAGGTTCCCTTCTGAGAATCAGCTCACTGGGGACTGGCCGACAGAGGGCTGCTCCTTTGACATTTGAAAAGAAGCCAGCGTTTAATATGAAAACATCTCCAAGTTTTCTTGTTCTTTTTCCCAGCCCTCACATCCTAAGTTTCGTTCCAGGCTTACTTTTCTTATCTCAGCACTATTTGTGTTAAGTTTTTATTGTTTACTCCAAGTCAGATGTCAGTATGAAGAAGCCTGGGAAATCCAGGAAGTGTCTGAGAGGCTGATGATGGGTTCTGGGTGCTTTTTAGGTGCATCTTTCACCCAACTCCTAGAACTGTGTATTCTGTCGTCACTGAAATGCTGTCCAGTGAGCCAGTGGTTTGGCAAATATGAAAGGTTACCCATTTGTGGCTAGGGAGCAGCCCTGTAAAGCGATCAGACGGCCCAGAACAGGAAGTCAAGTGCAAACAGGATGTGCTTGTCTTTACTGTGACTTGTACGCCTGCATTTTGAAACTTGGTGTTGTTAATAAGTCAAGAGTTTAGCTTGGCTGAAGAGTCTCTATTTCTGCTTTGAAAAGAGCTAAGGCAAGAAGACCTATACTGCCCTTGCATCAGGAGAGGTGCAGATCTTTTTTTCTGGGGATCAGGTCACTCTTCCTGGCACATGTGGTTCTTCCTAGCTACACCATTTTGCATCTGTGTTTTACAAGGTGAACCCCCTGAATTGACTGCTAATCTGTTACTTTTGATAGATGCAAGATTTATGCTGTATTTGGCTATTTATTTATTTTTTGATAACAATAGGAAATTTTAGCCTCTAAGTCACTTTTAAAATTACAGGTTCCTTTATTGAATTCCAGGATTTCTAAATCTCCTTTTGAGTGTTTCCTGAGTTAGGTAGCTTACAAATAACCCCAGGGTCTTTTTAGTCTTTCAAAATTTCCTTGAGTGTGGAGGCTGGATCTGATTGTAACTGCTGAACTGTTTTACACCTCAGCAAGTTTCTGGAATAATTTGCTTGGGGGTCACTCAGCTGGTAAACAGTCTTTAGAACTTCTGTTTTCTGACTCTCTGTTCCTCATTGCTTACCACTGTGGAATCTGCTTTATTATGTCTCTCTTGGGGTCTTTGTGGATTATTAAAAAATGCTTGAGTTGTTTTAGAACAGCACCATTCTGGTGAACTAATGAGTTCAGGGCAGGTGAAGCTTTGGGTATATTATTTTGTGTAACCTGTTTCCTTTCCACATTGCAAAAAAGACTGTCCTGCTACTTCGTATTGATAACTCCAGGAGCAGATGAATAAAAGTAGCAGCACATCCCAACATCCATGAAAACAGCATCTCTTCCTGGTATCAGGATGGATGTCTGTTTTCTTGAATCTGTCAAGGAGTGGTGAACATGAGGCAATTTTGCACTGTGTTGTGGGATATATAGGCAAAGAGTGAAATGTGAAGGCTGGGTAAACACAGGTTTTCTTCACAAGGAGATAGTATGGAGTGAATACAAGGTTTTCTTTGTGGTGAACTAGAAATCTCCATTTCTGCTTCTTGGGGTAGAAACTAGGCATTTCACATCCTGCAGTAAGCAGACCACGTTTCAGAAAGTCGGCATAATTTTCAGATTGAGATTATATACATCGAACCACCCAAAGCTCTTAAGAGGTTAGTCTGAATGCGTTCTGCCTTTATCCCCAGATCCCATCTGACCTGAGTGCAGTACACAGTTGCAGAGCACCAGGTTGAGGGGACCCGAAGTGTGTATCTTCCATTCCTCTCTGAATTTGGTTAACTGAGAGGTGTTGAGAAGCTAAGGGAGAAAAGTCTAAGCTGTCTTTGGGCTTTGGGGAAAATTGATAAATTCATTAGCAATGGGATTGAACTGGAAGGAATGTAGCAATGTAGGGCTGCACTTTAGATGGTTTCCCAGGTAGCTCAGTGGTGAGGAATCTGCCTACCAATACAAGGAGATGCAAGAGACGTGGGTTTGACCTGAATCGGGAAGATCTCCTGGAGTAGGAAATGGCAACCCACTCCAGTATTCTTGCCTGGGAAATCCCATGGATAGAGGAGCCTGGTGGGCTACAGTCTATAGGGTTTTGAAGAGTCAATGACTAAGCAGGCTGGCAGGCACCTCTGATCAACTACTTCTGACCACCTTGGAGACAGCAGGGATTATAAATTAAGAGATGGTGAGAGGGAACTGGAGTCATTTAGTTCTATGGTATCAAAGTTTGTTTGTTTTTTTGAAGTAGGGGATATAGCAGATAAATTATCACAAGTAACCTTAGAAAGATTTTCTTTTAAATTATTTTATTGAGCACCTATTATGTACTAGGGTCCAGTGTAAATGCTTGTTATTTTAGTCCTTTCATTAAATTAAGAGATGGTGAGAGGGAACTGGAGTCATTTAGTTCTATGGTATCAAAGTTTGTTTGTTTTTTTGAAGTAGGGGATATAGCAGATAAATTATCACAAGTAACCTTAGAAAGATTTTCTTTTAAATTATTTTATTGAGCACCTATTATGTACTAGGGTCCAGTGTAAATGCTTGCTATTTTAGTCCTTTCAATTACCATTTCGGTGAAGCAGGTTCTTGAGGAAATGAAGGTTTGAAGAAAGTAACAAGGAATCTTGGAGAAGGCAATGGCACCCCACTCCAGTACTCTTGCCTGGAAAATCCCATGGAAGGAGGACCTGGTGGGCTACATTCCATCAGGTCGCTAGGAGTCAGACCCGACTTTGAAGAAAGTAACAAGGAATCTTGGAGAAGGAAATGGCAACCCACTCCAGTGTTCTTGCCTGGAGAATCCCAGGGATGGGGGAGCCTGGTGGGCTGCTGTCTGTGGGGTTGCACACAGTCAGACACGACTGAAGCGACTTAGCAGCAGCAACAAGGAATCTAGAGTCTGTTCTTTCCACACCCAGTACATTTGGTTACATCAAGTACATCATTTTGACCCCAGACAGGATCCCTGTCTGGAAGTTCTGGCTTTCCTCAGGGCACAGGAGGATACAAACCCTCTCAACTTGTCCCTCCCTCTGTGAATGTTTTTCAACTTGATTACCAGTTTGTCAGTCACTGTCCCAGTATCTAGTGAAAGCAACTTCTTTAGTCAGAAGGTGCAGAACAGCTTATCTGGACAGGCAAATCCTGTCCCCTGCACTGAGAGAACAAGGAGAAGCAGAGTCTTTTTCATCTTGATGATCTTCATCAGTTTTGATGGAAAGAAGGATCCTCAGTAATTAAACTGCAGATCCATTTAGTCTGTTTTCAGTGTTGTTGAAGACTTCACTCTGCGCTGCTTTCTTCCCTGATTGACTCGCCCTTCGGGGCAGAGTGCCCGGGCTGAAAGGAAATGTGTAGGTGTCTTCGTCGCACTGTTCAGTCTGTCATCTCTCCTGAAAGCCGGGCGAAGAAGCAGCCGTCTAATCTGTCAGATCCCAAGGGTGCTGTTTTGGTGCAGCTCCATTGGTTAGAGTTACTTTCCCCTGAACCTCGGAGCAGATGCTGAGGTCCCTCTGCAGATATGTGTCATCCACTAGTTGGAACCAGGGAGTTTCCAGGAGCATTTATAACTTGTGGTTATTATGTATGTTTTTCAGTTGTTTACAACAGACAGTTACCACTTCAGAAAAAGAACTCCTTTGTTAGTGGCAGAAAGTGAAATCCCTCTCCTCCCTTTCTGTAACCCTTTCTCCCCTTTAGACCCTGTGCTGTTCTGGTTCTTACCCGCCTTTTGTCCTGTTTCTGACCCACCTGGCTCGGGCTGTGTGCTCAGTAGCGACAGGCAGAGGTCTGCTTGGACTGTGTCTGGTCAAAGTCTGTCTCATTTCTTTTCTCTGTTATCTTCTCCATGTGCTGTTTTCATCTTTGTGTGTATTTTCTGCCCCTCCATTGCAGCACCGTTTCAGACCACAGCCTCCAGAAGGGCACTGATGCCTTCTTTGCCTTTGGATGCAGGGGCGGTTTGGAATTGAAGAACATGTCCATCTTCCAGGCTCTCTCTTTCCGGTTTTTTAATGCAGTAATAACTGCCAGTTGTAACATTTTTCTATTACTTTTCGAAGGTCATTCTGTTCCCGTTCTTTTTTCTTTTTTTCAAGTAATCTTAGCAGATGCCTAAATTATCTTCAGCATGTGTGAAGCAGGCACGTTATCACGAGAGCTTTCCTTAAAGGGACTGCTGTGGTTCTACGGGTTGAAAACCCGTCATTTGCTCACCACCCTGGAATTATGATGGTGGAGTTTTCAGGAGTGAATGTTTGTCCCTTCCCCCCAGTTTTGAAAGCCCTGGTGCTGTTATCATTAGTCAGACTTCAACAAATACCTGATGACCACATTTGCCTGGCACTGAGGCGGGGAATAAAGCTATAAAGTGGCTCACTTTTGTTTCCTGTTTCACTTTCTGCTCCCTAACCACGGGAGACGGACACTCTAGAAAGAATCACACATACCGTCAGCCAGGTGCTTCAGCGCGGCGCTGCCGCAACACTCACCCTGAGAATGCACTCGCCATGTGGCGTGGACATGGCGTGGAGACCGTGCCTGGTTTTGTCCTTTTGGGATCCCTAGCGGCTGGACGAGGGCTGAGCAGATGAATGCGTGACAGTTGTCAGGAGGCGTTCAAGACTCTGTGAGAGCACAGTTGGGGCCCAGAAGGTTCCCCTGAGGAAGTAAGTGCTGCTGGAGGAGGTGGGGTGGGAGAGGGTCACCGGGGCTGAGAGAGGAGCTGGGGGGAGGGTCCTGAGGTCTCAGTAAGCTTGGCGTTTGGGGAACTGAAGGCATAGCAGGGTAGCTGGGCCCCAGAGCACCAGTGACTGATTTTCATTTATTCAGTAGTTACCAGTGAAAGCACTTCTTAAAAGGAAAGTTGATAGAGCATTGGTTGTACTTGAGACAATTAAGTCAGAAAACCCTCCATCCTCCCTGGGAACAGCACAGGTAGGCAAGAGTAGAAACTGAAACACATTCCAAATGTCAAGGAAGCTTTATCTTCAGGAAGTGGATGTCTGTGTGACGCAGTGGTGCCCGAGAGTGGTACTGAGCAGGAAATGATGACTTTCTGGACGTGTGAATTAGAATTCTGGCTTCCCAGGGAGGGTTTTTCTGTCTGCGGTGCCTCTCAACAAGGCCCTCGAGTGTGGAAGGTTGCCTGGGTGCTTAGGTGCCCCTTTGGTTGTCCCTGGAGGGGCCAGGATTTGGTGCGATGGACTTCTGCCCACCGCCCCCTTGAGAGGCTGTCTATAATCTTCTCCCGGCCGACCCTTAGTTGATGGTTCACCTCCCTCTCCCGGTGCACAGGCCCTTGAAGCCCTGGTGCTCAGGGTGGGGAATGTGGATGGTGAGAGCAGCCCCTCATCCCACTTTCTATAGGACCACAGAGGACTCAAAGAACCTGAACTTACGTCCGGTCGCCGTCTACTGGTGTGACCCTGGTCCCTCTTGAGCCCAGTGTTCATTTACAAAATGAGCATTTCAGTTCTGATGTTTTTGGCTGCATTATTGTATTAAATGAGACATGAGATGGAAATATAACAACTCACTTGGCTCATGTTAAGTATTCTGTAGTGTTTTTACCTTTTCCTTAAAAAATGAAAATTTCTAGGGTCACCTGAGGAGGGACTTCAGGACCCTCGAATCTGAATGCCTCCCCTCAGCTTTCCCCTTGCCTGTGCCTCAAATAACAGCACAGGTGATTCTCTCTCCCACCCAAGCTTTTTTATTTTTGCTATGTGGTGCTGGCATGCAGGATCTTAGTTCCCTGACCAGGGATTGAACTTGTGCCTTCAGCAGTGAAAGCACAGAGTCCTAACCACTGGAAAACCAGGGAATCCCCTCACTGGAAGCTTTGATTACTTGTGTCTTGAAGTGTAATGTGAGGATTGGAGGAGAGGGGAGCCAGACCCAGGTGCCTTGGAAGGATGTCTGGTGTGGATGCAGGCTCCGGAAGTGGTCTGGAGAGAGGCACACACTCAATCCCCATTAATTCCATGCCTTATTCTAGTGTCCACCGTTCAGTGAACGGCTAATGCTGCCTTGCGCCCATTATGCAAAACTGAAAGCCCAGTAAGGTCTGCTCCTTCCATGCTGAGCACCTACTCTGTGTCCAGCCCAGGAGGTTCAGGCGAGTGTATCCATTGCAGTGACACTCAGAGAAGCAGCTTCTGCAAGCTCCTTTCTTTCCTCGCTGCTAGGGTTTAAGGTCAGGTCTGACTGAGTCTGGGCTTCCCAGGTGGTCCAGTGGTGAAGAATCTGCCTGCCAATGTGGGAGATGCAGGAGATATAGGTTCAATCCCTGGGTCAAGAAAATACCCCCAGAGAAGGAAATGGCAACCCAGTCCAGTATTCTTGCCTGGAAAATCCCATGGACAGAGGAGCCTGGAGGGCTACGGTCCACGGGGTCGCAGAGTCGAACACAATGAGCTTGTACGTACACACTGACTGAGTCTAAAACCAAAGTAAAGCATAGTTGGTAAGTTTATTTTTTTCATACATATACTTTTACTTTTTGTTTTCTAAAATTTAAGCCCGAAAGGAAAATTCTTATCTAGGAAATGCATTTTCCGTTACCTACATGTAAGGGACTGCCTTGGAGGATGGAAGACCCCCGTTAGCTCTGGAAATGTTCCAGCCTTAAAGTCTCTCCTGTTTCCGTCCAGCCTGTACACCACCGCAGCAGAGTTGTTGCTCCCGTTCAGGTCTTGGAGTTCTAAAGCTGCACACGATACTTGTCTCCTCTGTGACTTAGGTGTTCTGAGTTCTTCATTCTGAAATAAACATCTCAGAGATAGTCCCAGTGCCACAGAGAACATGCTTTCTCAGCCCGTGCCCAGCAAGGGAGACCTTGCTAGTGTGGTGAACCCCGCAGGGTGCCTGCTTACAAGTGCGCATCACCCTATTTTATGCCCATTGTGTTGTCAGCAGCATTTTAAATCTACCCCTTCTGAGATAGACCCTGGTCAGGCAGGTTTCCTGGAAAATTCCACTTGCCACTCCAAGGTCCTGTTTTTTTCACATTAAACAGTTTTCGAGGGACTTTGAGTTTCATTCCACACTAACTTCTTTTTAAAAATTAGCAGCCTTCCAAGCTGAGAGATGATTTTAAACTTCAGGTGAGTTCTGTAGATAATGATTATGTCTTTGTTGTGTGGGTGATGTGATCAGCTGTGCCAGAGGCCCCGTCCGGCCTGGTCCCTTGGGCCATGGGGAACTTGAGCTTTGTGTGACCAGAGGGAGTGAGGGACATTGGGATTGCCAGCCAATAATCGCCATTGAACGGCCTGGCTGTTGCCATTTTACCCTTGTAATGACGTATAGTTCAATGACCGTTTATTTGGATTTGCTACTTGTGGAGCACGTATTGTAGGCTGGACACTTGTAGTTCAGTCCAGTATTCTTGCCTGGAAAATCCCATGGACAGAGGAGCCTGGAGGGCTACGGTCCACGGGGTCGCAGAGTCGAACACAAATGAGCTTGTACGTACACACTGACTGAGTCTAAAACCAAAGTAAAGCATAGTTGGTAAGTTTATTTTTTTCATACATATACTTTTACTCTTTTGTTTTCTAAAATTTAAGCCCGAAAGGAAAATTCTTATCTAGGAAATGCATTTTCCGTTACCTACATGTAAGGGACTGCCTTGGAGGATGGAAGACCCCCGTTAGCTCTGGAAATGTTCCAGCCTTAAAGTCTCTCCTGTTTCCGTCCAGCCTGTACACCACCGCAGCAGAGTTGTTGCTCCCGTTCAGGTCTTGGAGTTCTAAAGCTGCACAGGATACTTGTCTCCTCTGTGACTTAGGTGTTCTGAGTTCTTCATTCTGAAATAAACATCTCAGAGATAGTCCCAGTGCCACAGAGAACATGCTTCCTCAGCCCGTGCCCAGCAAGGGAGACCTTGCTAGTGTGGTGAACCCCGCAGGGTGCCTGCTTACAAGTGCGCATCACCCTATTTTATGCCCATTGTGTTGTCAGCAGCATTTTAAATCTACCCCTTCTGAGATAGACCCTGGTCAGGCAGGTTTCCTGGAAAATTCCACTTGCCACTCCAAGGTCCTGTTTTTTTCACATTAAACAGTTTTCGAGGGACTTTGAGTTTCATTCCACACTAACTTCTTTTTAAAAATTAGCAGCCTTCCAAGCTGAGAGATGATTTTAAACTTCAGGTGAGTTCTGTAGATAATGATTATGTCTTTGTTGTGTGGGTGATGTGATCAGCTGTGCCAGAGGCCCCGTCTGGCCTGGTCCCTTGGGCCATGGGGAACTTGAGCTTTGTGTGACCAGAGGGAGTGAGGGACATTGGGATTGCCAGCCAATAATCGCCATTGAACGGCCTGGCTGTTGCCATTTTACCCTTGTAATGACGTATAGTTCAATGACCGTTTATTTGGATTTGCTACTTGTGGAGCACGTATTGTAGGCTGGGCACTTGTAGTTACCAGCAGGGGAGGGGTTACCCATCTCACACAGGTGATAAGACGGACTCAGAAAACTTGAGCTTGTCCAAGGCAAGCTACCTTTTTTGATGTTGTTTCTTTTTTAAGAAAAAGTACATATTTTCTGGTTGCACTGGGTCGTCATCACTACACTCGGCTTTCTCTAGTTGCGGAGAGCAGGGGCATCTTTCTAGCTGTGTGCTTGGGCTTCTCATCACGGTGGCTCCTCGTACTGAGAAGCGCAGGCTCTAGGCAGGCTGGCTTTAGTAGCTGTGGTGTACAAGCTTAGTTGCTCTGAGGCCTGTGGAGTCTTCATGCACCAGAGATCTAACCCATCTCCCCTGCACCAGCAGGTGGATTCTTACCCAGTGCCCCCACCAGGGAAGTCCTGTTTCTTTTTTGCTTTTTAATTTCTTTGCCTCGCCGTGCAGCACGTGGGATCTAAGTTCCTTGAGCAGGGATCGAACCCGTGCCCCCTGCAGTGGAAGTGTGGTGTCTTAACCACTGGACTGCCAGGGAAGGCTCATGAAAGTCAAAGTTGCTCGAGTGTGTCTGACTCTTTGCAGCCCCATGGACTATACAGTCTATGGAATTCTCCAGGCCAGAGTACTGGAGTGGGTAGTGTTCTCTTCTCCAGGGGATCTTCCTAACCCAGGGACAGAACCCAGATCTCCTGCATTGCAGGTGGATTCTTTACCAGCTGAGCCGCCAGGGAAGTGCAAAAGCTGCCTTTGTTTTTGATAAAGGACTTTGTTGTAGTCACCTTATATCACTATTAATATTGGCAAAATGCTTTGGGCCCTAAGGAGAGATAACTAGTCCTTGTCTCAGGCTGTATTGATAAAGTATGGATTATTTCTCCATTTGTTCATTCTGCAAGTTATTTGGGGGCCTGCTGTAAAGTAGCCCTGTGCTAGCTGACGTGGATAGAAACGTGAAGACAGATGAGGTTCCTGCCTTTGGAGTTTATACTGTAGACAGACAGATGTAACTACCGATTATGATCATTCTCCTGAAGGAAACCGAAAGGGCACCGATCAAGTGGGTGACAGGAGGACGCCTCCAAACAGGTGCCATCTGAGCAGAGACTGCGGTTGGGAAGGAGCGTAGTAGCAGCAGGGGAGCAAGTGTGGGTCCCGAGGCAGGAGCCAGCCTGGCGTCCCCGAGGAACCAAAAGGCTTGCCTGTATTTGACTTTTATGTAAACAGAATAATTTAATGTGTATTCTTTTGTGCCTGTCTTCTTTCACTCAGCATTATAAGATTCATCCCCAGCCCATTGCATAGAGCAGTAGTTTCATTCTCATCGCTGTCTGAATAGACCTTCTTGTCCTTTCTACTATGGATTGATGTTTGGGTCTTTTCCAGCTTGAGGCTCTTACAACAGTACTGCTACAAACATCCTTGTATACTTCTTTTAAGAAACGTGTTTCCATTGGGCGTATACCTGGAAGTGGAATTGCAAAGCCCTGTATGTGTAAATTGGAGAAGGCAATGGCCCCCAACTCCAGCATTCTTGCTTGGAAAACCCCATGGATGGAGGAGCCTGGTAGGCTGCAGTCCATAGGGTCACTACGAGTCTCTGTGAGTCGGACACGACTGAGCAACTTCACTTTCACTTTTCACTTTCATGCATTGGAGGAGGACATGGCAACCCACTCCAGTGTTCTTGCCTGGAGAATCCCAGGGACGGGGGAGCCTGGTGGGCTGCTGTCTGTGGGGTCGCACAGAGTCGGACACGACTGAAGCGACTTGGCAGCAGCAGCAGCAGCAGCACTGTGTGTAAATATGTGTGTTTCCCCACTTGCTAGTATCTGTCGTTTTCATTTCAGCCATTCCAGTGGGTGTTCAGTGATAACACTGTGTGGTTGTAATCTGTACTTAAGACAGGGAAGAGTCTTTTAAACTGAGAGGTTCTGGACAGTGCTTGTATGCCAATGCGAAATCTCCAGTAGAGGTAGAAAACAGGCACTCAGAGGGGAATGGGCAGCAGGGCAGACAGACTTTTCTTTTTAAGTTTATCTATTTACGACTGTGCTGGGTCATCACCGTGTGGGCTTTTCTTTAGTTGCAGTGGTTTCTCTAGGAAGAGTGGGCTTCTCTCTAGTTGTGGTCTGCAGGCTTCTCATTGCGGTGGCTTGTTGCAGAGCACAGGCCCTAGGGCTTGGGGGCCTCAGTAGTTGCGGCTCCTGGGCTCTAGAGCACAGGCTCAATGTCGTGCACGGGCTTAGTTGCTCCTTGGCATGTGGCATCTTCCCAGACCAGGAAATGAACCTCTGTCTCCTGCATCGGCAGGTGGGGGGAGTCTTTACCACTGAGCCACCAGGGAAGCCCTGATTTTTTTTTTTTTTTTTTTTGCGGGGGTGGGGTAGAATTGAGAACACTTTTCTTGTGATTTACAGAGTGTGGGCTTTAGGGTCGAAGCGACTTAGGTTCACATTCTGGCTTTCCTACCTTTTGGGTATGATCTTTAGGTAAGCAAATTATTTATGTTCTCTGAACCTTGGTTTTCTTACCTGAAAATGAGACTAGCTAACCTGCCTTGCCAGACTCTTGTGAGGACCATATGAGATAACGCCAGATGCTGCCTAACCCAGCTCAGTGCCTAGAGATGAGACTTATTCCTCCAGTGGAGAATGGTACTTTCTTCTTTACTTTTAGAAAATTTAATTACTTCCACAGTTATTTCAAAGAGGCATGGCTAAGCCATATTGATAGGTTTTTGCAGCATTTTCTTTCAAAGTCATTGGGGTTGTATGTTAATTGCTTTTTAAGGATAATATACAAGATGAAGCAAAGCCCATTCTATATTAATGATGCAGAACCTGGGGGTACTTTTCTTTCTACACTTAATAGCATAGATGCTTTTGATAATTCTAGCAGTACGATAGTGACAGCAAGCGAGTGAGTGAGTGTCGCTCAGTCGTGGCCGACTCTTTGCGACCCCATGAACTGTAGCCCACCAGGCTCCGCCATCCGTGGGATTTTCCAGGCAAGAATACTGGAGTGGATTACCATTTTCTTCTCCAGGAGATCTTCCTGACCCAGGGATTGAACTGATTGTCTCCCGCATTGTAGGCAGACGCTTTACCATCTGAGCCACCAGGGAAGTCGGATAGCAAGCAAACCATCCTCAAAAAACTGGAGATGATTCTGTAAGGCTTGCAACTAGCCATTTTCTCATTTGCTGTGTCTGAAAGTGAAAGTGTTGTTTGCTTGTTGCTGCTGTTGCTGCTGCTGCTGCGTCACTTAAGTCATGTCCGACTCTGTGCAGCCCCAAAGACGGCAGCCCACCAGGCTCCTCCGTCTCTGGGATTCTCCAGGCAAGAACACTGGAGTGGGTTGCCATGTCCTTCTCCAATGCATGAAAGTGAAGAGTGAAAGTAAAGTCGCTCAGTCGTGTCTGACTCTTACCGACCCTATGGACTGCAGCCCACCAGGCTCCTCCGCCCATTGGATCTTCTAGGCTAGAGTACTGAGTGGGTCGCCATTGCCTTCTCCGGTTGTTTGCTTAGATGTGTCCAACTCTCTGTGACCCTGTTGACTGTAGCCCGCCAGGCTCCTCTGTCCATGGAATTCTCCAGGCAAGAATACTGGAGTGGGTTGCCATTTCCTTCTCTGGGGGATCTTCCTGACCCAGGGATCGAACCCCGGTCTCCTACATCGCAGGCGGATTCTTTACCATCTGATCCACCAGGGAAACCATGTCAGAAAAGTATGTATTAAAAAAATAAAAAATACTTCTTTAAGGATGGGGGCATTTTAATTAGGTTTTTTTCCAAAGGGTTTTTACAGTGTCTTTTTTAAAATATAAATTTATTTATTTTAATTGGGGGTTAATTACTTTATAATATTGTATTGGTTTTGCCATACATCAACATGAATCTGCCACAGTACAATGTCTTATATAGTGCGTTCGAGAGGGCTTCCTGGTGGTTAAGCGGTAAAGAATCTGTCAGTTCAGGAGACATGGGTTCAGTCCCTGGGTCAGGAAAATCCCCTGGAGGAGGAAATGAAGATCCACTCCAGTCCTGTTGACTGGGAAACCCCATGGACAGAGGAGCCTTGCGGGATACAGTCTGTGGAGTTGCAAAGAGTTGTACACAACTTAGTGACTAAACAGTGGTGACAACATACAGGGGGTTCACTGTATCTTAATTCCAAAATGTTGCTGTCTGTGTATCAGGGTAAAGTCTGTTTTTGCAGAAGGACCTTGGCTCACAGAGGAGTTCACTAAACTCTAAAGAAACTCGATGAGAACCTTGGGGACCTCAAGTGTAGTGCCTTGGAGTTTGGTGGGTTAGCAAGATGGTTTTGAAGTTGCATTGCAAACTTGGGAGATTTTCCTAGGATACTGACATTCTGACCCTTCTTTCTTCCATGGGAGAGTCCTTGGCCACCCCTGATCCCACTTAAAATCATTTGTGTTGGGTGGGCGGACAAGTGGAGAAGTGATTGTTTTCAAATCACTTAGGATTCTAGGACTTAACAGGGACAAATCACATTATCTGCCTTCTCACCTCTAACTGTGGCTGTACTCAGCCTACCTGGAATAGGTCATTTATCTTACCCTGTTGCTATTTTCCTGTTCAACAGGGTTTGGTCTAGCAAGCTGACAGAACCCCATGTGCCAGCTAGCCACTCTGGCCTCAGACGACAGGGCTCTTCCACAGGGAACGGTCCTTTTTCTTATCCACCCCAGCCCTACAGCTCCCACCTTTTTCACCCTTTATGCAAGTTGGGAGAGGAGAGCCTGGTAGGTTTCAAACAAACTTAGTAAAAGAGCAGTCAGACTATATTTAAAAATTAAATTGCCAAGTCCATTTTTTTTTTTCTGAAGAGGGCGAGGCAAGTTGGGGGAGGAATTTTCAAGCCCTTGGCAAAGATTAGGTGGTAATTTTCTTTGCAGATCAGGAGGAAGCTTGCAGATCACAGAGGGAGATTGTTGGAAGCTGTCAATGTAGGGAAAGTTCTTTTTATTTTGTATGGGGGTATAGCTGACTCACAGTGTTGTGCTAGTTTCAGGGGAGCAGCGAAGGGACTCAGCCAACCACATACATGTATCCGTTCAGGGAGAATTCTGTTTTGTCTTTTTGGGGAAAATTCTTTGTATACCCCACAGGTGGTTCCACTTTCTGTCCTTAAGGAACATAATTGGATGCCACATGTGTGTCTCTGTTAAGAGCCGAAGGACGAAACATATTCCCCAGAGAAAAGTAAAAGTTTCACTTGGCAGTGTTAAAATGATAAAACTTTTGCTTTCCCTTCCTGAAATAACCCTGGGTATAGTTGTTATCTGGGCTTCCCTGATGGCTCAGCGGTGAAGGATCTGCCTGCCAACGCAGGAGTGTGTTGTGTATACTTAGGCATGTCCGACTCTTTGGTACCCCGTGGACAGCTCACCAGGGTCTTCTTTCTGTGGAATTTTCCAGGCCACAATACTGGAGTAGATTGCCATTTCCTCCTCTAGGGAGTCTTCCTGACCCAGGGATCAAACCTGCATATGTTGAGTCTCCTGCATTGGCAAGCGGATTCTTTACCACAGCGCCACCTGGGATGTAGAAGACGTGGGTTCGATCCCTGGGACAAGAAGATTCCCTGGAGGAAGAAATGGCAACCCTCTCCAGTATTCTTGCCTGGGAAATCCCACGGACAGAGGAGCCTGGCGGGGTCAGTCCATGGGGTTGCAGAGTCGGATGAGACTTAGTGAGTAGACGACAACATTGTAGTTGTTATTTAGGCTTATGGCTTTCCGATTTGGCACAACTCTCATTAAGAAATGTGTCTTGGTATTTAAATACACGTCACACAGAGTCGAAGCCTTGTCTGCTAACCTTGGTGAACCTGTTCTGTTAGGCTGGGCAGGCCTCAGTTATTTTTAGCACTGGAGTCTCTTCCCCAATGACCCCTTGCCCACACGCCCACATCCCCAGAATGAGGCCACATTCTCCACCCACACATGGGGCCTCTGGAGTAACCACGGGGCAAATTTCACATCTTCCCACAGAACCAGTTCCTTGTCAGTACAGCCAAATACTCAGACAGGCTGATAGCTTTTTCTTTCAGAGCTGCTCAGAGGAGGCAGTTGAGATTAGAGCCAAAGTTAAGAGGATGAAAACAGTGCTGAGGAAGACAGGTCCCCTTGACTCCCAGCTAAGGAAGAGCTTTCTTAGCTACTGTACCCAGAGAGCTGAGCTGAGCTATATATATCATGCCTGATCGGGCCAGAGTCCTGGGGTGGGGGGGGCAAGGACCTTGTGGAAATCACTTTTGGTCTCCTTGGGGCCCAGCACCTCTGGTGCTTCCCAAGCACTTGTAAAAGCACAGGAATTGAAACACTACACAGCTGGCCACCTCTCCACCTTTCCCTTCCAAATGGTACCTTACCCACGGGGGTCTACCTGTGATGTGGCCAAGTCCTTACTGCTTTCTTTTTTTTAAATTAATTTTTATTGCAGTATATAGTTGCTTTACAATGTTAGTTTCTGCTGCACAGCAGAGTGAATTGGTTATCTGTATACATACACGCCCTCTTTGTCATCACTGAGCACTGAGGAGTTTCCTGTGCCCTACAGTAAGTTCTTGGTTATCTATCTTCTTATTGTTGTTCATTCGCTAAGTTGTGTGCGACTCTTTGTGACCCCATGAACTGCATCACACCAGTCTTCCCTGTCCTTCAATGTCTCCTTGAGTTTGCTCAAACTCATGTCCATTGTCAGTGATGCCATCCAACCATCTCATCCTCTCTTGCCCCCTTCTCCTCTTGCCTTCATTCTTTCTCAGCATCAGGGTATTTTTCAATGAGCTGGCTGTTTGGCATGAGGTGGCCAAAGTATCTATCTTATGCATAGTATCAATAGTGTATATAAGTCTCAATCTCCAATTTGTCCCACCCTTTGTTTTCTTCTTGTGGTTAAATATTTCATTCTTCATCTCTCTCTGCTAGTGCTGTCAGCTTAGCTTTGATTCCATCTGTCTTCACCTCTGCTCCAGTCTCTGGGGAAAGAGGTGACCTTTCTCCTGCCCCGGGGGAGTCCACCCCCATGTCTTGGTCACCTTTCTCTCCCTCATGGCCCTTGTTCCCATATTTATTGCCAGCTTCCCTTCCCTTCCTCTGTCAGCTCTGAGTCTTTGTGGGGTTTCCTCTGTGGTCTCTGAATATGTCTGCCTTTCTCTTATCTTGAGACCTGCTGCCTTCACTCTTCCCTTCACTGTCAAAAGTTTCGAGAGAGAATAATTTATCCTTGGAGTCTGGCAAATCCTAACTTCTCACTTGCTTCCCAACCTATGGTTATTCGTCAGCTTCTCTCTTCCTAAACAGCTGGGGCATGGAGCACACTGAGTTTCCTAAAATTAGGTCCATTGTATTCCTCTGTGCATTCTACTCTCTGCGTCATTTGCCAGCATCGAACATTTCTTTTTGAAATTCCAGTCTTCCACTACTCTTACCTCTGAGCATGGTTCCTTCCTTTGCGCCGGTTGGTTCTCCGCTGCTTGCGCATTAGATCACGTGTTCCTAAGAGCTCTCCCAGGCCGTCCTCTCTTCTGCCCCAGACAGTCTAAACATCTTCCTGCCCCTCTTTGGCTTTTGGTACTTTCCAGTGGGCGAGGATCCCCAAGCCTGTATCTTCAGTGGACGCGGTGCTGCGCGTACATCCGCAGGCCCCCACAGGTACTAAAACTCACCTCAGAGTCTTAACCTGCCCCTCCTCCCGCAGACGTGCTCCTCCTGAGGGCTGTGCTCAATCAAGGGTTCTACTCTCCCTCCCACTGTGCCACTCAGAGAGCTAGTCTCTCCCCGCCTCCAGCCCTTCGGTTCGTGGCCACATCCTGCTAAGTCTGTCGCAGATCTCTGTCCCTTTCTCTTCTGCCTGTATCCTCATATCTTGCTTCCACCCGCCCCTCACAGATTGGTCCTCCACACTGCTCACTGCTGTAGTGCCCACGCTAAAATGCAGGTAAGATCACAAAGCCTGGTGTGGCCTCAAACTTAAATGGTGTCCTGCTACCTATAGGATAAATTCCAGCCTCCTTACCAAGAAATACAAAGTTTTGTGGGTGTGTTTTTTTTTTTTTTTTTGGCTGCTGTGGGTCTTTACTGCTGCACGTGGAGTTTCTCTAGTTGGAGAGATCGGGCTGTACTCTGTAGTTGCGGTGCGCACGGGCTTCTCCTTGCGGTGGCTTCTCTTGTTGCGGAGCAGGGCCTCTAGGCACGCAGGTTTCCGTAGTTAGGGCTTGCGGGCTCTAGAGCGCAAGCGCAGTAGTTGTGGCACTTGGGCCCAGTTGCTCTGCGGCAGGTGGGATTGTCCCTGACCAGGGGTTGAACCTGCATCCCTTGCATATGCAGGCAGTTTCTTAACCACTGGGCCACCATTGAAGTCCTGGAATAGAATGTTTTGAGTGGCTGCTTGTTTACTTGCTGTACTCCCATCCATGCCTACCCTTACCTTTGACCCAACCAACCATTTTGCAGTTTCTTTGTCCCGGTCCATGCTGGGTTTTTTTTTTTTTTAAGTCTTTTCGTTCTTGACTTTCTGGTCTATAATAGTGTTACTGAGCAGGGTTCTTGGTCTCCTTAACAGAAATTGATGAGAGACCAGACAAGAATCCAAGCAAGGCTTTATCCTGCAGCAGGGGCCAGTGAGACCAAGCAGCAGGTTACCTTGCCTGCTTGCTGAGGGGCATGTAGAGCTCTTCCTTCAATGGGTGCGAGTAGGGAAGGCTAGCTCCTAAGGTGGGCTGGAGGGGGTGGCCTAGGTGGTTGCCCGCCCGTTGGGTGGCATTGTGCGCAGAGGGCAGGCTCAGTGCCCTGCGTTTGCTCCCAGCTCTTCAGCAGTGGCAGTTGTGTCTTTGGTCTTTTGGTGTCTTGTTGCCCATAATTTGCCCCAACACATGCACAAGGTTATTTTTAATCCCTTACAGTTTCCTTTGTATTTTGTGGTTCGAGGAGATGTTTATCCTGGTGCAGGCATTGCGACAAAGGGTCTCATTTCCCAGCTTGTCTCAATAGGGTCTGTCTTCCCTGGTCACTCCTCCACCCCGGAGGAAGGAGCTCATCATTGTTCTCATCTTCGTCATCCTTTCCTTGCTCCCCTCACTCCCCCACCCCCCAGCTTCCCAGGTGCTCAGTGGGTGAAGAATCCACCTGCACTGCAGGAGATACAGGAGATGTGGGTTTAACTGCTGGGTTGGGAAGATCCTCTGGGGGAGGGCATGGCAACTCACTTGAGTATTTTTGCCTGGAGAACTCCATGGCCAGAGGAACCTGATGGGCTTACAGTCCATGGGATCAGACACTGCTGAAGCGACTGAGCATGCACACACCCCCTTGCACTACGCAGACCTCTGTTAAAGCACCCTGAAATTTCAGTGTTTGGTTTTACCTTTCTAGTTTCCGTATTAGACATGAGCTCCATGAGGGCAGGCGCTCGATCACACTCGCCTAGCACAGCAAAGCCTGGCCCCTTTAAAGGCTGCAGGCACCAATGAGCGGAGGTCCTGACAAGTTTAGTGAACCACCCACAGCCTTGTCTCCAGGCTGTTCTGCTACTCCCCTCCCCCCACCTTATTCTGTTAATTGACATATCCTCCTGACTCTGTCAGAAATCTGTCCACTTTTGGAACAAGCCTGGAAAGCCAAATAGTAATTGTGGTGAAATCACAGGGTTTAACTTTTAAAAAAGTATTTATTTTTATTTATTTACTTGGCTGTGCCAGGTCTTAGTTGTGACACACGGGATCCTGGATCTCCATTGCGGCATGGAGGATCTAGTTCCCTGACCAGGGATCTAACCTGGCTTCCCCTGGGTTGGGAACGTGGAGTCTTAGCCGGTGTACGGCCAGAGAAATCCCTCTAGGCTTACTTTTTACCTGCGCCTTCCCAGAGAGATTGCAGTGAAAGCACGGTTACAATGCTAGTGGCGATCACTGAGTTTCATTCAGTACGTTACAGACTGAAGAATGTCCAGCCGAGAAAAGTGAAGCACAGAAAGGCTGTGACTCGTGGGCAGCAGAGAGTAGCCCAGGTCTTCTGGTTCCAGGTTTTATGATCTTTGTATTATTCTACACTGTTTCAGATGTTTCCATCAACATCTTTTGGGGGATTTTTTTTAGGTCTTTTTCTTATATTTTTTAAAGAAGTAGTTTTATGTATTTATTTTTGGCTGTGCTGGGTCTTTACTGCTGAGCGGGCTTTTCTGCAGTTGTGGCGACTGCGGGCTGCTGTCCAGTTGCTGTGTATGGGCTTCTCTCTGCACGAGCCTCTTGTGGACCCCGGGCTCTAGGGTGTGCAGGTTGCAGTAGCTGCAGCTCCCAGGCTCTAGAGCACAGGCTCAGTAGTTTCGTTGCACAGGCTTGGTCGCCCTGAGGCATGTGGGATCTTCCTGGATCAGGGAGTGAATCTGTTTCTCCTGCAT
Organism: Madoqua kirkii; assembly: GCA_006408675.1. Taxonomy (NCBI): domain Eukaryota; kingdom Metazoa; phylum Chordata; class Mammalia; order Artiodactyla; family Bovidae; genus Madoqua; species Madoqua kirkii. The sequence goes on from SJYC01141931.1 coordinate 38,875, forward strand.
TGGCCAGTGGACTTTTACCCTTGAGCCATCAGGGGAGCCCAACAGGTGATTTTTTTTTTTTTTTTTTGGAGAGTTGCAAACTTCCTCTTTCAAAGGGCTAACACTCTGCTGTTGCCTCCAGTCTCTTGCCAACAAATAGCTCGTTTATTTAAGTGCTCTTGGCTGCATTATACCATGTGAATTTGCACAGGCTCAGTAGTTTCGTTGCACAGGCTTGGTCGCCCTGAGGCATATGGGATCTTCCTGGATCAGGGAGTGAATCTGTTTCTCCTGCATTGGCCAGTGGACTTTTACCCTTGAGCCATCAGGGGAGCCCAACAGGTTTTTTTTTTTTTTTTTTGGAGAGTTGCAAACTTCCTCTTTCAAAGGGCTAACACTCTGCTGTTGCCTCCAGTCTCTTGCCAACAAATAGCTCGTTTATTTAAGTGCTCTTGGCTGCATTATACCATGTGAATTCATAAGGCAGGTTAGGTCCCTGTTTTCTGGGAACTGAGAGTCCTGAGATGAGTCACAGTGAGCCAGAGGGACATGTTTTTGATGTGCAGGAAACAGAATGCATGTGTGGCTAGTGAAGCTTTAAAGACTGCGATTCATTCATCAGGAGTCCTGGTTGAGTCGCCCATCTGCCAGGCACTGAATGACCGCCATGGACCTGCTCTTGGGGTCACAGGCAAGCAGCTGAGACAGGTGTTAATGGGACATGCCTGCAGAAATGAATGCATGTGTTGGAGGCAGTGTTCGGAAGCTGGAAAGACTCTGGAGTAATCATGAGGTCAAAGGTCATATCTGCGTGAACCAGGAAGCTCCTTCACTATCCTTGGCCTTCCTCTTTTCCTCTTAAAAAATAACTAAAGTGGAACCAGTGGCTTCTTAGTTCCTTCCAGCTTACTATGGTCTTTGAACTCCAGTCTGACAAAGGCACTTTCAGTGAGTAAGGAGGCAGAGCTGAAAGTACCCTTCTTTTGTGTGAGCTGATTATGAATACGCTACATGTTTCATTCATTATCCCTTTGAGCGGAGAGTTCAAGCCTACAAGGTCATCCTGACTGCCTCGGTCTACTGAGAACAGTACATCTTACTTTATCACAGCAGCAATTGGCATTTTAGTGGAACCCCTTGTAGTGTTTAGTTTATTCTGACATTTGAAAGAGTGGATTCTCTTTGTTCGGTGATCTCAAAAAAAGCATCAACCTCCTTGCCCTTAATTCCTATATTTGATACTCAGAATGGGAATAATAACCCAAAAGTTCTTATGAAGTCCGCAGAGGTGCTGATTCAGCAAAGAAGCCGATATCTGTGGAGCGGCTGCTGTGTGCCCAGGACTGATGTGAATAAGTGGTCCCTGCCCTCAAAGAATGGATGGCCTAGGCATAGGAAAAAGCATTAAGTATTACAGGTCTTTCAGGTGCCATGGTAGCAGCTGATGTCGAGTCGAAGGTACACATGTAAGAGCTGTCAGTGAGTTCTGCGGCTGGTGGGAGTGGAAACCAGGGAGCACCGTAATACAAGGAAGAGAATGTTAGGTTGAGGGTAAGAAGAGCTGGGTTTTCTGAATCTCGTTCTCTGTAATTAGGTATGACGCTGATTCCTCTGAGCCTGGGTTGCCTCATCTAAGTAAAGGAAATACTGATCCCTCCACCCCATGTCAGTTTGAGTGTGGAAATGCAGGATAGAGTTCTTTCTGTCTGAGCTCTAGGGGCAAGGTTATGTTCTTGAATGACAGAGCTGTCAGGCCACGTGTAATCACCAAGACAAAAGATGTTATTTGAAGTAAAGATCTCAGATGAAGCCCAAAGAAACATCAGCACCCTTTTAAAGGTAGCAGATCGGCTTGGCCGCTCGAGCTGGTCTGTCCTGGTGGGTCAGCCATCTGTGTGTGTCTTTACTGGAAGGGCAGCCGGGGGGGAGGTGCAGATGTGGCCCCTGAAAGCCCGTCCTCACCTCGCCTCTGGCGGCAGGTGTAGACCCATATGGCCCTTCACCTGTGCCCTTGGGGGTGGGAACCCAGTCAAGGTGTGTCTTTTTAATTCTGACCTTTCTCCCCTCTCTTCCTTGTATCAGATCTTATCATGTGGGCAGCCTGCTGCAACTGGTTTTGCCTGGATGGACAACCTGAGGAGGCCCCACCGCCCCAGGGAGCCAGGACACAGGCCTATTCCAACCCTGGGTACAGCTCCTTCCCTTCTCCCACGGGCTCAGAACCAAGCTGCAAGGCCTGTGGGGCCCACTTTGCAAGCATGGCCAGGAAGGTGAGTGTCGACTTCTGGGCCTGCTCAGCCACTGTAGCCACTGTAGCCACTGCTCAGCCTCCCCTCCTTGACGCCTGCCCTTCCCTTTGCCGGTGCAGGCTGGCAACCCAGATCTGACCCGTCCTTTCACACAAGTATTAGAACTAACTAAGCAGGGGACTTCCCTAGAGGTCCAGTGGTGAAGACTGTGTGCTTCCAGTGCAGGGGGCATGGGTTTGATGTCTGGTTGGGGCACTAACGGCTTCCCTGGCTGGTGGCTCAGCTGGTAAAGAATCCACCTGCAGTGTGGGAGACATGGGTTCGATCCCTGGGTTGGGAAGATCCCCTGGAGAAGGGAATGGCTGCCCACTCCAGTATTCTGGCCTGGAAAATTCCATGCACTGTATAGTCCGTGGGGTTGCAAAGAGCCAGCACTAAGATCCAAAATGAGTTGGAGCTAAGTTGAAACTTGCAAAGAGTTGGAACTAAGATCCAATATGCTGCAAGGTATGGCTAACGCCCCCCCCCCCCCAAAAAAAAAAACTAACCAAGCAAAAGCAAAGCATCTCGGCAGAGATTTGGACACAGCTAGATCTGAATTCCAGAGAAGGCGGTGGCACCCCACTCTAGTACTCTTGCCTGGAAAATCCCATGGACGGAGGAGCCTGGTAGGCTGCAGTCCATGGGGCTGCGAAGAGTCCGACATGACTGAAGCGACTTAGCAGCAGCAGCAACAGCAGATCTGAATTCACATAGCAGCTCGGCCACTTCCTAGCTGTATGACTTCACCTCCTGAGATTCATTTCCTAACTCTTAAACGGGGATATCATAGTTGTATGTAAATCACATCTCACAGTGTCCCGGGAATAAAGTGAGATAAGCTGTTCAGGGGGCCCGGTGCAATGTTTGGGCACTTGCAGTTTTCATTAGCTGCCGTCGTAAAAAGCCTGACTCTAGGTGAACTTGTTCTTTTAATTGAAAGCAGTGCAGGGACATCTCAGATACACCAGGACCCTGACAAGGTGAAGACTGGAGCTTATTTATTTACTGTAGCCATGTTATTTAAAATACATGATAGTGGTTTCCAGAGTAGGGGCAGGAAGTGAAATTGCTGGCCGAGCTGAAGGTGTGCGTGGGTGTGGGCTTCCCCTCTGTCTGGGCAAGCACACCGGAGGGCTGAAGGTCCCCCCCCCCCCCCCCAAAAAAAACTAACCAAGCAAAAGCAAAGCATCTCGGCAGAGATTTGGACACAGCTAGATCTGAATTCCAGAGAAGGCGGTGGCACCCCACTCTAGTACTCTTGCCTGGAAAATCCCATGGACGGAGGAGCCTGGTAGGCTGCAGTCCATGGGGCTGCGAAGAGTCGGACATGACTGAAGCGACTTAGCAGCAGCAGCAACAGCAGATCTGAATTCACATAGCAGCTCGGCCACTTCCTAGCTGTATGACTTCACCTCCTGAGATTCATTTCCTAACTCTTAAACGGGGATATCATAGTTGTATGTAAATCACATCTCACAGTGTCCCGGGAATAAAGTGAGATGAGCTGTTCAGGGGGCCCGGTGCAATGTTTGGGCACTTGCAGTTTTCATTAGCTGCCGTCGTAAAAAGCCTGACTCTAGGTGAACTTGTTCTTTTAATTGAAAGCAGTGCAGGGACATCTCAGATACACCAGGACCCTGACAAGGTGAAGACTGGAGCTTATTTATTTACTGTAGCCATGTTATTTAAAATACATGATAGTGGTTTCCAGAGTAGGGGCAGGAAGTGAAATTGCTGGCCGAGCTGAAGGTGTGCGTGGGTGTGGGCTTCCCCTCTGTCTGGGCAAGCACACCGGAGGGCTGAAGGTGAGCCCTGACCTGGGAAAGAACTCTACAGAATGAGAAGTGTGCAGCCCAGAATGTGATAATGACGATAATGGGAATGATGATTATCGTTCCAGTGGCGATAATGGGAAATTTGAGAGGGAAAAATACTTTCTAAACCATCTTCTGTGGGCCAGGGACTATTTTAAGTGATTTGTGGAGTTTTGGTTTCATTTAATCCTCGTAATACCTCTATGATGTAGGTTGTTTGTTTGGGGTTTCTTTTTGCTATGCCTCATGGCATTTGTGGTCTTACTTCCCCCCCTGAGGGTTGAATCTGCACTTGCTGCATTGGAAGCGCAGAGTCTTAACCATTGGCCCCCCAGGGACGTTCTCTGATGTAGGTTTCAGGGGCCCTGATTCCCACTTTACATATGAGAAACTAAGGCTTAAAGTTAACAGTAAAAGGAAACTGTATCTGTCAAGTTCCTGACAAATAGCTTCCTAGACATGAAAATACTCATTCTTTCCCCTCTGCTTAGGTAGTGCCCCACAGCTGTGTGGTTATTAAAAGGCAGAGCCAGGATTCAAACATATGTCTGTGACTCTCAAGTCCTCCCGCCGAAGACAGCGTGTCAGACTTTCTGCAGCTCGCAGTGTTGACCAGCCACCCTTCTGTACTTGTAAGGTGGTGGAGGATGGGCAGTTTGCCTCGTAGGTTGTATTTTGCCTGTACCTCACTGCCATGCAGTGAAGAGGAGCACACAGCCAAGCTCCATTGTGATTTGCTTGGCTGCCCCAGCCCCTGAGAACTCAGCGAGAGAGGCTGCCAAAGCCAGGCGGCTGTGGCTCCATGGGCAGGGGCGCCCCTCCTCTTACACGTGGACTGAGGGGTTCAGTCTGAAAATGGAGACTGAGGTGGAGCGCAAGGGGATCTCGGGGCCATGTGGTCTCAGTGCTGCTGGGGGTGGAGACGGTGGGTGGACTGAGCATCGGAGGTGATGGAAGGAGGGCCGTGGGGTCCTGTTCACGTGCCTGGCACCAAGCTAGGCATTTCAGATGCGTGGTGTCCCTGCATCCTTACACCACCCTGTGATGTTATGCTACTGTTCTTGTCTTCCCATTTAACAGATGAAGAAATTGTCCTCCTTATCTAAAACAGTCATTTCAAGGACTCCTTAAGCACATCAGAAGTCTGTTAGATGGCCAGAGCTCGTGCTGTTTTCGTCGCTACGTTGTGAGCAATGCTAGGAATGACCAGTAGAAGTGGCAAAGTAACTGGCAAGAAAGGAATATGGAAAACCCTTGTCTGAATGAAGCAGCATGGGAAATTCCCTGGTGGTGCAGTGGTTAGGACTCTGCACTTTCACTGTTCATTCACTCCCTGGTTGGGGAACTAAGATCCTGCAAGTCATACAACACAGACCAAAAAAAAAAAAAAAGCAGCTGCCTGAATTTGCAGTAGGTTTGACACCTCCCCTTTCTTTTTTTTAAGGTCAGTTATACTCTGGAGTGGAAATGGAGAGAAAGCACAGATAAGTGGTGATAACTTGGGAGCTTATCTGAGAGAATAGCATTGAAACATACATTACCGTATGTGAAACAGGTCACCATTGGAAGTTTGACGTGTGACTCAGGGCGGCCAAAGCTGGTGCTCTGTGACAACCTGGAGGGTTGGGGTGTGGAAGGGCGGGGGTACAGGATAGAGAGACAAATGTGTGCCTATGGCCGATTCATACTGAGATACGGTAAAAACAGTCACAGTATTGTAAAGTAATTATCCTCCAATTAAAAAACAAACAAACAAACTTGAGAGAATCAAGAGATCTAGCACATTTTTGACGTTGGTCAGCCAGAAGAGAGAAAGTGGATGAGGGAACCAGCCCTAGAAGAAAGAGGGATGGTTGGGTAGGGATTGGGAGGTGCTTTATTTTCTTCATAGTGGTTTTCACCACCCAACATACATGTGTTTGTGGACTGCCTGTCTTCTCAGACGATACACAGAGTAAGGGATTCTGTCGGTTTTGTTCACAAGTTTTTCCCAGTGTCTATCCAGGCTGATATGGTAGGTGGGCAATACAGTTTTTCAAATGAATGAATGAATGACTGGACTGTTGAGACAAACTTGCAAAAGAGGAAGTAGATCAGAGAGTGTCTACTTTCATTCTATGGCTGGCATTTCCACGCTGAAGAGTTTCACTGAGGGCCCGGTTCTGTCCCAGCAGCTTGCTAGCAGCTAGAGGTCACGCTTTTGTGGAGAGAGGGCCAAGACATAGGGTGTTCCCCTGGGGAGCTTACTGTCTGGTTAAGGAGGCCCCCATTTACAAAGAACTAACGAGAGTCAGTTGCATAAGTTAAGTATTAGGGCACCAGGCACTGTTGGCAAATGGATCATTCTAGCGACGAAAGAAAGCTTGTTGAATGGCAAAGCAGAGGCCGAGGTAAAGGCACCAGAGGTGGAGCAGATGCAGGCTGGACCTGGGAAGAGAGCGTGGCCTGTTCCAGGGTGAGGAGGTGGGCACTCCTGTTCCAGGTGGAGTGAGGGCAGCAGAGTTGGCCTTGGTAGTAAAGGACCAGGGCTTCTGCAGTAAGGAGCCTGTAGCCACCAGGCCACAAGGAGGCACTGAAGGGTTCTGAACAAAGCAGCGACCTGGCTGACTCTGTTTCAGGGAGCGGACATGGCTTCACAAGGAGGGAGGTTTGCTGGAGCCGTAGGAGAGGCGCTGAGGCAGCTCTTTCACACCAGCGGGAAGTTCCCAGAGCCTGGTCTAGGGGAGGCCGAGACTGATCCAGACAGCTTCTATCTGGTGATCAGCTCTTTGTGCCAGAACCCTGTGAAGGAGTGGTTGTCAACCCATTTTACAGATGAAAAAGAAGAGACTCCGACATGAAAGGCACTCTAGCTATTAAGATACAAGGGCACACGACTGACGAAGACGGAGGAAATGGAGGGGGAGAAAGGCGAACTGAAGAAGGCAGGGCATCAGTCTGACTAAAGTAAGGCATGACACTGAGTAAATAGGAGCTCCAGGGACTTCTGGTGGCTCAGCGGCTAAGGCTTTGCGCTTCCACTGCAGGGGGTGTGGGTTTGAGCCCAAGTCGGTGAACTAAGATCCTGCAAGCTGCCTGGCATGGCCAAAATTAAAAACTAAAGTAATTTTTTCCTTATTTAGTGAAAAATAGATTACTGAGTATCTACGGTGTGTTAGGCGTTGCCTGGGGTGGAAAGGTAAAGATGAAGAGAGTCATCCCGCCACAGTAGGGAGCTCGAAGGCTGATGGGAAGAGGAGGGCAAAGGCGTAGCTGTGTGAGGAGGCGAGGGAAAGCTTCTGTACCAAGAAGAACTTTAAAAAAAAGTTAATTGTTTACTTTTAGTTGTACTGGTTCTTTGCTGCTGCAAGTGGGGGCTACCTACTCGAGTGCATTGCTTGGGCTCCTCTTGTGGCGGAGCACAGACTCAAGTGCAGGCTCGGTAGTTGGCAGCACATGGGCTCAGTAGATGCTTCACTGCATGTGGAATCTTCCTGGAGCAAGGATCGAACTCGTGTCCCCTGCACTGGCAGGCAGATTCTCAACCCCTGGACCAACGGGCAAGTCCCAAGATGAGCTTCTGTAGGGGGCAAGGAAGTTCCAGTTGGAAGGTAAAAGATGGTTATTGGTACAATATTTTCTTGCCACAAGGGGACGAATTAATTTTGTGTAATTCACAGTGAATTCTGTGAATGTTAAGAATGTTTTCTCCTACGAGAGTTTTGCACTTGTAATTTCATGCTTAAGTGGATCGGCATCTTATCTCAAGGGTTTGGCATTTAACAGCTGCAAGCTTTCAAAATGTCTTTTCTTAAAGTGGTTGAATTGAAATGATGACATGGATCCTCCTGTCTCTTTTTCCTTTCTTCATTGTGGTCAGTATTTGCTGAACGCTCACTGGTACAAAGCCCAGCTAGCAGTAAGGACTTTTTAAGAGAGGACGTGAAAAATATGGAGCCCTGGCTTCCTAGAGCTTCCAGTCTCGGAAATTGCAGGACAGGACTGGCCAGAAGCGACATATCCTGCATGTGGTTTAGCAGCAGCCCTGACGGTTTTGGAGGGGGTTTGGTGCCCAGCCTCCTCAGTTGACCAACTGGAGGAAGGGGAGGATAGGGTGGCCTGGCAGGGAGGTTGTGTTTGTAGACATGGAGAGATAATCAAGTCTCAGAGTAGAAAGAGGGGGCGGCTCCTCGGTCTTGGCCCAACGGACGGGAACTAGAGGTGACTGTGTTACTGTGTGGGGTGCCTACTGCATGCTGAGGTTCGCTGTGCATTAGCTCACGTGGTACCTGAGCAGCCCTTTGAGGCAGGCTGAGCACCCGACTTTTGTTTTACTCGTTTGTTTATCATGCGGCGCTGTGTGGGGTCTTCGCTGCTGCGAGGGCTCTTCCCTAGTTGGGGCGCATGGCCTCTCATGGCAGCGGCTCCTCCTGTGGACCACGGGCTCTAGGGCCTGAGGCTCTAGAGAGCAGGCTTAGTGTAGGCACACGGGCTTAGTGGTCTGCGGCATAGGGGAGCTCCCTGGACCAGGGATCGAACCTGTGTCTCCTGCATTGGCAGGCAGATTCTTGGCCACTGAGCCACCAGGGAAGTCCTGAGCACCAGCTTTGCAGGTGAGCATCTGAGACTCTGGGCAGTAGTCTGTTTTGCACAAGTTCCCCCAGCGGGGACGCAGCCAGCCAGGACTTAATCCTAGCATGTCCTTGCTGCCCTTTCCCTCCCAGGAGGGGCTGCCTCTCGGCGAACGGCAGGAGGAAGACTGAGAACAGGGCCCTGGCCTGTGCCAGGGAGTGGGGCTGGGGTGGGGGATGGCAGAGGAAGGGTAAGTTGGCAGGGGGAACCGCACGCCGGCACCCCTGCCGGCCCCTGTGCTCCGAGTGTCTCTGCGGGCACCCGGGCTCCCCTAGGTCGTCTTTCTCGCCACCTCGCTACTCAGTGTGTACCATTTGCTGGAATTTATACCTGCGTGTTTCCTTTACTTGTTCTGCCAGCTTTTGTTGACAGGTGCTTTTTCCTTCTCCTTTGTCCTCTCCTGACTCTTCAACCTGCTGGTTTAGCCTCAAGTGAGCACTGGCTTACTGCTTCCTGTCGCGTGTGTTTCAGATGCCGGGACTTCAGAGCCCCTGGGGGGTCGGAGGAGCTGGGTGGGTTGCTGTCTTTGCTTTCTGATCTGTTGTCCAGTGCGCTGCCCACCATAGAAGACTGCTGTTTAGATCTAGCTGATGGAGCAACTCGGGCCGTTCAGTTGTGTCAAGCTAGGTCTTATCAAACTGTACCGGTGTAGGCAGTGTTCCATGTCAGGACCTACAGCTTTATGGCATGGGAGCCTTGTAATTTCACTGTGTCATCCTAAACACATCTCATCACCCACTAGAAAAGCTTTAGATGTGACCAAACCCCCCAAATACCCCAAAACATCTCCTTTCCATTTGAGTGGTGACTAGTCCCAGAACTGTTCTAAAGCGCGTGCAGCCGTGTGAGCGTTGTATTGTGTGGTTAGCACTGTGTGGAGAGTGAGGGAGCTTGACATGTGTCCTTCCGAGTGTCAGCAGTCACAGCCTTATGTTCGCTTCCCCTTACTGCTTGAATGACACTTAGAAAAGACTGAGTATAATTCCCTCCGCTCTGCAGACTTCTCCTTTAGCGCCACACCAGAGGGCCTGTGATTTTGACTCTGGGAATGTGAGTCTCCTGGGCATTCTTGTTTGCTTGAACAGCTTTCTATACTTAGAAAAGAGGGGGCAGAAAGATTTAGGTTAATGCTAAGCCACCCTAGGATGAAAAGTTGTTAATTTCTCTAAAGGGTTAGTGAGTGCCCCTCCAGGACCAGCGCTGGGGGCCCAGGGCTCACCCCTGTGGTGGTGTGTGGCCCGCTTGTGGCCAGAGGGCTTACAGGATGTCTCTGCACTTGCTCAGCCTCCAGGCCGACGGGCCAGGAGCTGCCTCCTGGGGGCTGAGCACGCCCTAGTGTCCTGTGTTGTCCGCGATCCTGGGAGCAGCTGCTGCCAGGCGGTGCCAGCTCGCCTGCCTGGTCCTCTCGTCAGCCGCCCGAGACACCCTGTACTTCCACAGACGAGAGCTCCCCCTTTGTGTCTGGAGGGCCTCCTGTCATGGACTAAGTATTTGTCTTGGGTTTGCTCTCAGGCAGCCCCGCGCTCCCAGCACTTGGAGCGGGCCTTCCCGGGGCAGGACAGCGGCGGGGGCCTGGGCCCCAGTGCCTGCAGACGGGGCCCTGGGCTGGGAGTTCCGAGAGAGAGCCAGGCCCTTGGCTCAGCACAGCTTGGGGCTGGCGTGGGGCTGAGTCAGTCCCGTGGCTTGGTCAGGTACGGACCTCAGACGCCCTGCTCCCTGCCCACCCTTCAGGACGCGCCTTCCTCCAGGCCGCCGCCGCTCTGTCCTGGAAGCAGGGAGGCAGGAAAACACCTGCTTTCAGGTTTGCTCTCAGACCTGAATGATAAGCCAAGTCCAGCTCTGGCACATAGTAGCCCTTCAGTCATTTAATAATATATATATTTTTGGAGTAGTAATTATCAAAGATTATAATTGTACAGTATCAAGAAGTATAGAACAGAATACAATTACTGAAGGAGGGTTGCTCCACGATACTGATTTGAATCTTGACTCTCATCATTGGCTTGTATTTCCTAGAAATAATAAACACTTATGGAAGACTCATGTGTCCGATATGCTGAGTGCATTATCTCTTAACTTTACAACGGTCCTACGAAGTAGTTGCTTTCATCAGCCCTTACGTTACAGATGTGGAAACTGAGGGCCAGAGAGGCTCTGTTACAGCCCCAAGGTGACACCGCAAGAAACGGGGGAGGGAGACTTCGTAAAGGCAGGGCCTTTCTTACCCTGAAGCTGTTACTCTCAGGTAGTAGCCTCTGTTTCCCTACTGGTGAGTAGCGTGAGTGGCGTGAGCCTCCAGTGGAATCCTGCTCGTGGCGCCCTGCCTGTGGCGCCGGAGACCCGCCGGGGCGCTGCTGTCTCCGGGGGCTTTGACCCTAAACTCTGCCCGGCAGCCTGACCCCTGGGTAGAGGAGGAGCTCGGTGAAAGGGCGAGTCACAGGGGTGGTCGTGCCCAGCCCTTGTCACGCTCTGTCTTGTCCTCGCGGCCTGACGCAGTTTCCTCTGCCTCTCGCTCTTAAGCAGCAGACCTGCTTGGACTGTAAGAAGAATTTCTGCACCAGCTGTTCGAGCCAAGTGGGCGCCGGGCCCCGCCTCTGCCTTCTCTGCCAGCGCTTCCGCGCCACGGCCTTCCGGCGGGAGGAGCTCATGAAGATGAAGGTGAAGGACCTGAGGGACTATCTCAGCCTCCACGACATCTCCACGGACATGTGCCGGGAGAAGGAGGAGCTGGTGTCCCTGGTGCTTGGCCAGCAGCCCGTCATCTCCCAGGAGGGCAGGACTCAGGCGCCCCCCTTGGGGCCCGACTTCCCCGAGCAGCAGGCCTTCCTTGCCCGGCCCCACACCAGCACTGTGCCGCCTACCTCACCCGGCCTTCCGTCTGCACCCCCCGGCCAGGCGCAGGGCCGGCAGCAGGTACGGCCAGTGCGGCCTCCCCTCTCTCCAGGGCGGGCTCCAGTTCCTCTCCCCCAATGCTGCAGGAGAGGGGCTGCGCAGGTGACGGGACGCCTTTCTGCCTCCCGCTGACGAAGGGCGTTTTCTGGACTTCAGACTCACGTTTGGGCTTTTCTTAGAGAAACGGATGCACGGTACTGGGTTATTGTGTTTTTCTGTTTCTATCCCAGTTAGTTTTAAAAAATTGGTTGTTCTAGAAACATTTTGAGAAAATTCACTCTTAGGTCTCCACATTTGGTTCTGATCAAATTACCCTCCTGCTTTCTCACCCCATGGTCTTGGACCGACGGGGAACTCGGTTCCTCAGTGATCGTCACAAGGCACCAGGGAGAAAAAGGACCACATAGGACTTCCCTGGTGGTCCAGCGGTTATGACTCCGAGCTTCCAGTGCAAGGGGCACTGGTTGGATCCCTGATTGGGGAAATTCTGCGTGCCGTGTGGTGAGGCCAAAGAGTGTGTGGAGGCAAGGCAGCGGAGGGAGGCGCTATGGCCGAGGTGCGGGCCCGCCACTCCCGCCCGCGCTGGCGGGGCTGGGGTGTGCTTACAGGGCTGTTGAGCAGTAGGCGGCCTTATCAGCATCCCAGCAGGGCCTGGGGATGGAAGGCTCAGGGCAGCACAGGGACTGAATTATGAACCAGGCCTGGAAAGCACAGAATCTAGGATTATGTTGCTTCTACGCTGAGGAAGCCCCTCTGAGGGGGAAGGTAGATGTGGAAACCACCTGTTGCGTTAGAGTCATGCCAGCGGACCTCAGGCTTCCCAGGTGGCTCAGCGGTAAATAATCCACCCACCGATGCAGGTGGCTTGGGTTCTGTCCCTGCGTCAGGAAGATCCCCTGGAGAAAGAATTGGCAACCCGCCCCAGTATTCTTTCCTGGAGAATTCCATGGATAGAGAAGCCTGGTGGGCTACAGTCCATAGGGTTGCAGAGAGTCAGACACGACTTAGTGACTAAACAACATTGTTATTATGACTGAGGAGAGGGTTGAGAGGGGTGAAAGGAAAGGATAGGGTGTCAGTATGACTAGTGTCAAGTTATAAGATAGGATGCAACACCACACACTTGGTGGGGAGCGGGGGAGGACCCAGCACTGGCCAGGCAGGAGGCTTCAGCCAGAGGCCTGAGGTGGGGACGGCGGAAGTGGTGCCCTGTCTCCAGTGGGAGAGGCGCTGGACAAAGGATGGGAAGTAGCTGGAAGCTGTGGGTAGCCCCAGAGGACCCTGTAAGGTTAGGACCGACAGGACGTGGGCAGAGGGCCAGCTCTGCAGACTAGGGCTCATGGTGGAGAGAGGAAAGGGTCGGGGGAGGAAACGGCAGCCTCTGGCCTCCAGGTGCTGGGTCTCCGGGAACTATCTTTCCATGCGTTCCTTCACTCAGTGAGCATGTATTAACCGCCTCTGAAGTGCCAGGATCACTGTCACCATCGGGGTGTGCTAGTGTCCTGCAGCTATACTTCAGTGCCTCAGTGAGCCTTTTACTCATCCGACTTGGGCAACGGGGGAAGAATTAGGACCTAGGAGATCCAGTTTCCACATCCAGTTGGGCACTGACTTTCGGGTCACTTGGGGGAGGTTTGAGCCTTTAACAAGGTGATAAGGTTAGTAATCCAGACCACTTTGGCTCCTGCCAGGATGTGGGGAGGACTGACTGGCGGCGTGACCCCACCTCTGACGGGCTTTGAGCCGCCAGAGGCATGCGCCAGTGTCGTCGTCTCCCGCACAGGATGTCGAGGGCTGCCGTCTCCTGTTCTGGTCCCCGCCTCTGCTGGGACGGGGCCCCTGATTCAGCTCTGATGATCACTGAGCCATAAAGGCCGCTGTGAGCGCAAGCCTCACCTGCAGGACACGCACGCAGCTGCCTCATCGGCCTGAGCTGGCTTTCTCCCCAGCGTGCTTTGGGGCTTCACTCTCCCTCAGCTCTGCTCTGTCTGCTGGACAGGCTGGGCCGCCTGCCATGACTTCCTCCCTTTGCTTGGTCCAGGGTTTTCTCTCTGTTTATTGGGAGCCAGGAGAGTGCCTCGAGGAAATTTTCTTTTTTTCCCTGAAAGAACCTTCAGGTGGGTTCTTTTCATTAATCAGAAGTTTGCAGACTGCAAGCATAGGTCACACCGTGTACCAGGGCTCATTGGGCGCTTCTCCTCTGATGTTTCCAGAAGGCCTTCAGGTCAGCTGACTTCCCCTGTTCTGGTAAGGCCCGCATTTTGCCAGCCAGAAAAACAGGGCAAGCGCAGTAACTCGTGCGGGGCTGCCTGACGATTCTGCAGTGAGCGGCACGCGGGCTGTGTGTCTGCTGGTAGCGCTTGCCTCACCAGGGCTCCTTCCTGTGCCTGTAACCCCCTGGCAGTAGTTGCTAGTGGAGGAGGCGCATGGAATAAAGCCAGTGGTGGACACTCACTGTAGATGTGGGCTCAGCCAGTGGACACACTGAAAAGACAGGAGCATACTTTGCAGCACAAAAGTTTCTCTTTTGTGGAAAAGAGGAGACATACAGAAACTGTCTACTTAGGAAAAGATTAGGCTCCCAATGGCTTCTTGTAACTCCAAGTTGACACAGGAGGCCAGTGGGTACCACACTGACGTAAAGCTAAGAGAAAACTGGGCGTTGTCTGGGAAGCATCTCTGCCTCCGAGTGCTGTGTACAGGAGCTTATCGTCACTTGGCATTTTTGGTGACAGTTGTTATTTCTACTCTTCATTTCTGTGTGGTTGCGTGCCTTTTCTTAATTAGCTCCATATTATGCATTCTAACCTGAGATGAGCTGCGGGGGCCAGTGAATGACTGGTTTCCCAGGTTCTCCCTTTGCTGGTTCTCTAAAGAGTCCAGTGGAAAAGGCCTGTGAGCTCGGACACCTCTTTGCTCTGGGCTCACACCAGACCCTTCACCTGTTTGGGAGCAGTGGGCGGAGAGGATCTAGGAAGGGATTTGTGGCTTAAATGGTGATGAGATTAGGTGGCTCCCAGCTCTGACTACTCTATGGCAAAACCTGAAGGAATACCCAGAGGAAACCTTTTGAGAGGTTAGAATTCTAAGCCGAATGAAACTTTTTAAGCATAGGCATTAGTATTATATAGTCTCAGGCTAATAGACTATTTGATGCCTTAAAAAATTTTTGACTGGGTTTCAAGACAGCCCTTAGTAAAGTCTGCCCTATTGGTTGGAGCATATTTCTAGAATTTCTAATGAGGGGAGCGACTAGCCAGAAGAGAGAGGGTGGGGTGGTGAGGGTCTGGAAACTTTGATCTCATCTGGGCCAGATGAGGAAGCCGGGGAGATTTCATGTGGCAGAAGCGAAGACATAGTTTGAACAGTTGGGGAGAAAAGAGTTGACACAGGTCTGGGTGCAAAACCAGGGATGGCAGGCAGAAATGTAGGGTTGGCATTGTGGCATCAGTGTCAGGAACGGACTTGACGGCGGTCCGGCAGAGGAGCGGCCGTGGGATCTTCCTCCCACTCAGAGTGTACGAGCTGAGCCGACACTGACGGTGTGTGTATCGCTTCCCTGCCCGACAGAGTCAGGCTTCTGTAATGCTCTTATGCGAGACTCCAGGTTCCTGGGGAGGTGAGAATGCATTTGGATATGGCGTGAGCTGGCAAGAGCCCCATGCCGTCCCTGGGACAGCTTTGCGGATATGAGGGCATCTTTCTGTCCCCACAGGCCAATGGCCATATGTCTCAGGACCAAGAGGAGCCTGTCTACCTGGAGCGCACGGCCAGAGCCCCTGCTGAGGACGAGACCCAGGTGGGCCCTGTGGGGTCTGTGCCTCCGCCTTTGCTCTCACCGCTGTTCTTGTCAGGACCCTCTGGGCGGCCTCATGGGGGAGAGGGGAGGAGCAGGCTGTGATGACAGTCCTGAAATCCTGTCTTCGGGGGCGGCGTTTAGTGTGAATGTTCCAGGTGAACCTCGGGAGCGTCCGTGTCCCAGTGGAGGCTGCGAGGCGGCACAGCCCATTGGCTTCCAGTCTGCTGACTTGCTGAGAGCAGCCGGAAGGCAGGCTCCTGGCGCCGCTGAGCCAGTCTTGTTCTTCTCCTCTGCTTCCAGCGCACAGTGGCCATTGTCAGGGGAAGGAGGTCAGATAATCAGGAGGAAAGATGAGAGGGAGTTCAGGGCACTGCTGTGGGGCCGCAGGCTGTGGTCTCCAGTGTGCAGGGAGGATGCTTGAGCGGGAAGCGGGCTTCTTCTGTGGGAAAGCAGAACTCTCCCCAGGGGAGAAAGACCCGGACCACGCGCGGTAATCTCTCGTGCTGCCTCGTTTAATCTCCATGGGAAGCCTGGGGCAGACAGGCTCAGGGAGGTGGGCATCGTGCCCAGTGCTGCTCAGCATCAGTCAGTGGAGCAGTCGGGATCCAAAACCCTCTGCCTCAGCTGGTGCTGCTCCTCCCACCCGGCCACTGGGGGTGGGGCTGGGGCTGGCTGGGCCTGAGCACAGCCCTTGGGTCAGGAAGAGACGGAGGTCTGTCTTGTGATGCAGAGCTGGGGCCACATAATCCTCCATATGCCCCCATTCCTGCTTCTCTTGAGGCCAGTCACCAAAAGCACAGGGTGATGAGAGCTCTGGGGTCCTGGGAGCAAGAGCCGGGGCGGGCGGGGGCAGGGAAGCAGAGCCCACCCATCCCATCTTTGCCTTCGCAGTCCGTCGACTCAGAGGACAGCTGTGTCCCAGGCCGGAGGGCCTCTCTGTCTGACCTGACCGACCTGGAGGACATCGAAGGTCTCACCGTGCGACAGCTCAAGGAGATCCTGGCTCGCAACTTCGTCAACTACAAGGGCTGCTGTGAGAAGTGGGAGCTGATGGAGAGGGTGACGCGGCTGTACAAGGACCAGAAGGGGCTCCAGCACCTGGGTGAGGAGCCGTGTGGGCAGCAGCGGCACAGAGCTGCAGGGCGCCTGCTGCCGCGCAGTAGAGGCCATAGCAACCCCACTCCATTCCCATGCTTCAGCCAAGGAAGGGGCCACCCTGTGCATTTGCGTCTTCTAATAACAACTGTCCTTTGGAGCTGATGCCCCGGGTGGGGGTCAGGCATCGTGTGTATGTATTTAATCCTCAGGGCAGCCTGTGAAATAGGCCTTGTTAGCATATTCCTTTTACTGGAGAGCCTAGATTGGCCCTGAGGATTTCTGGGTCTAAGTCCATGGCCTTTCCCGCCATAGTCGCCTCGTCAGACTCATCACTGCCTCTGGCCCTGCTCAGACTCTGTACACAAGGTGCTGGCACCCTGTGTGTGTCCTGTCTGCCCCGGGGCTGTTCATTTTCCAAAGCACTTGCCATGGTATCATTTTCATTGATGCAGAATAAAACAAGGTCTTTGGTCAAATGAGTTTGGGGAAGGAAAAACTTGCTATTATGTCCTTGCTGCTGATCTGTGATAGGATGAAGACTGTACCAGTCAAGGCAGAGAAGCCCTGCAGGCGAGAGACGAGTCTAGCTGTCTGGAACTCTGCATGTCCTGAAATGACTTCACCCAGTCACTCCCCCGCTGATGGGCTCCTGCAGGTCAATGCTGTGCTGACTTGCCTGCTCACAGTGGTTGAAGTTAGATTCAGGTTCTCCTCTCCCAGGAGCTCAGATTCATCAGAGTTAGGGGACATCTGCCTGGTCACCTGATCACAGGCTCTTCCCTTTTGGATGGTCCCCAGAACCTCCAAAGGAGGGACGAGGAGATGGCTCCTCTGGCAGTCGCACCCAGACTCCGTGGCTGACCAGGGCAGACTGTTCCTCCTTTCTTGACTTTAACTCCAGCTTCCGAAGTGACAGGAAAAAAGAACACTGAGCGTGTGCAATCTCCTTCCTGCCTGGCACTTTTGTTCACGGCACGGCAGTGGAAGCCCTTACTCTAAGGCTAGAGCAGACACCCCAGCAGGGGCGGTGGGTGAGTCTCCCGTGTGGGGAGGCTCTGAGCAGGGTGGCCTGGTTCCCAGCAGGAGAGCAGTCTGAGTTCAGAGGTAAAGCCAGGGTGGCTGGATGCTTGCTTTCCTTGTTGTCACATATTCAGACGCCTTCTTTCCTTCCCTTTGCAGTGTGCAGCGCTGAAGACCAAAACGGTAGGTGGCTGTTCCTGTTTGGTATCGGGCTGAGGCCCTTCGCTCTCCTCTCCTTTCTCCCCTTCAGCCTTTACTCCTGTTAGCCATCTGAGAACTCTGAGCATAGCCACATGCTGGCAGGGGAGCGGTACGGAACCAGGACTCCTCAGCGTCGTTAGAAATTCCCATCCCCGTCCCTGTGAAGGGAGGAGGGGCAGGACGCCTCGGGCAGCCTGACCTGCAGGCCTCTGGCTGTCGGGGCTCAGAAGCCAGCCTGTGTAAAATCTTCGGCAAAGCCAAGGGGTGGCACTTCCGGTGCTCTGCCCATAGTCCGGGGCTCAGGCACATAGCTTTCACTCCGTCTTGGTCTGTAGGGGAGGGTCTCTGTGTGTACCTTCAGGGAGATCACTTGGGATGTTCATCAGCTTCTGGTACCAACTGAAAAGCAGGGGTGGTGAGCTGAGAGCCCTGTGTGTATAGCGTGTTTCGTGGCACTCAGCTGCCATGTACCAACCTGTATGCTAAAGACCACCCGCAGGTCTCTGGGCACCCCCAGAACAACTGCAGGAATCTGACTGCAGATACAGTCACTCTAAAACATGCTAGACCTTTTTCTGAAAGCCTCAAGGCTATACAGCCGTTTTACTAAGTGACAAATTTGGAGTGTCTTCTGAAAAAGTTTTTAAGTGCTTTTCAGGCCCCTACACTACTCTGAGAACATCCTTTCTTGGGGAAGAGCTCTCACCATATTGCTCAGAATGGGGCACAGTCTTCTGGCTGATACATTCCCAAGAGTTGAGCATTTGGAGTTCTAGACCCTCACCTGATACCAAAGTTTGGTCATCCATTTGGGGTCTTTCTGATTCCCTGGGAGAATGCTGGCAGATGAGTTAATGAATTTGTTAATCTTGACAGAAGTAATCTGTAGTGAAATTCTATAAATTACTCCAGCTCATCTATATATTTATGGATGAGCTATTTATATAGCTCATACCTATTATATATATAGGTATTCCTATTTATATATATGTGTTTATATAGTTCAGTTGTTTCCAAATGTTCCCTGTTAGGGCCACCAGCTCCTCACAGGAGTGAACAGGTTTCACTGCCTCACAGCCTGACTTTCTGAATAGTCCAAGGAACAGGTAAAGAAAGCGTAGGAACAGTGGAGTATGAGAGCTCCCTGTGGGACCGTAGAGGTGGCTGTTATAAGACCAGTTCCCTGTTTATGGCTACCTGATTCAGGCTGCCATTTAAAACATGCTGGGAAGCTTGGGTTTGGGGACATGAAGGTTTTTCTGTTCCTACAGCTGACCCCGGATGTAGGTCATGCCCACTGGGTCTTCCCACTTGCACAACCCAGTTAGCCTTTGAGAACTTTGTGCTGAGCAGTTAGTATAGTCTTCTCAGCCCCTGCCCTCAGGCCACTTTCCTAGAAGCCAGCCTACCTGGATTTGAATCTTTGGGCAAGCTGTTTAACCCTTTGGTCTCACTTGCCTCACCTATAAAGTGAGTAATGAGAGTACCTACTTCACAGTTTTTGTTGGGGCTTCCTAGGTGGCTCAGTAGTGAAGAATCTGCCGCCAGTGCAGGAGACGTGGGTTCAGTCCCTGGGTCAGGAAGGTCCCCAGAGGTGGAAGTGACAACCTGCTCCAGTCTTCTTGCCTGGAGAATTCCATTTACTGAGAAACCTGTCTGGCTATAGTCCATGGGGTCACAAAGAGTCAGACTAACACGTTCACTTTCACCTCAGGACTGGTTTCCGGGATTCAAGATGACTATCAGCCCTCAGAGCACACAGCAGATACTAAGTATATTATTATCTCAATAGAAATTGATTCCATTTGTTGAATTTAGGAGCCCGTCTTCTAGTGGGGGAGACAGGGAGCAAACTCACAAATTCTGAAAGCACTGAGCAGCAGTCTCGGTGGTATGGGTGAAGTGTGTGTGGGAGGCAGAGAGGAGGGAGCCATGGTCTCTGCTGGGCTCTGGCACCACGGCATCTCCTCCGGGGAAGCAGGCCGTGCCATGGCTGGGGCCCTGCAATCCTTGGCTTTCTTTATTCAGCTGGGGGTCTGTTTATAGAGGAGTCACATGATCCTTCATGAGCCATTCATTACAACTCTGTTGATGCCTAAACTCTTCTCAGCCAGTTTTATTCTTTTCAGCACATTCTACCTCAGGGAATATCGAGTCCCTCTGTGGCACTCCCTGGCTTTATTACAGCCTCAGTTATCTGAACGTTACTTCTTTTTAAGCTTTGAGGCCTTTGCCTTAAACATCTCATGTTCTGGGATGTCTTTGATCTACAAGTACTTGACTCTTCAAACCTATAGCCTAAACCTATGGAGGTGCAGATTAAACAAGCAGGTGGAGTTAGTTCCTGGGGAGACGCTTCCTTCTGGAAGTGTGTGGATCTGGGGGGCTGTGCCCCTTACTCTCCTCTCTGCTTTGTGTCCAGGGGGAGCAGTGCCGTCCAGCCTGGAGGAGAACCTGTGTCGGATCTGCATGGACTCGCCCATTGACTGCGTTCTGCTGGAGTGTGGCCACATGGTCACCTGTACCAAGTGCGGCAAGCGCATGAACGAATGCCCCATCTGCCGGAGTACGTGATCCGAGCCGTGCACGTCTTCCGATCCTGAGGGCCCGTGCCGGCTTCTGCAGTGCCTTACAGGGACAGAGCTCCAGGTGTCTGGGCCCACGGTTGGCTGGCTTGCAGACGGGCAGGCTAACCAGAAAATGCGTAGTGTTCCCAAGACCGGGGCGAGCAAAGATGCTGTGTCATCTCTGGGCATGCCTGTCTTGCTTCAGAGGTACACCGTGCGGCTGGCCGAGCCCCAGGCCATTGGAGACTGGTACAGATTGCACAGTCGAGTCCCTGTTTTGGTGATCTTGGGGTGACGATGGTAACTGATGGAGAGGACTTTACAGAATTTTGACCATATCTTCCTCCCTTCCTCTGGAAACCTAAACAGTCTCACCCTTCCTCCTGTAGCCCGCCCACCCCCCTGAGTGGTGTTCCTCGGTTTCACCCACCAGGAGTCCTGGTGGGAACGGCTCTCTTCCTCCTTGGCACACCTGGATTCATTTCTGGTCTCTGTGGCTCTCTGTGCTTGAACTTTAACTGACCTTTGCTAAAGTCTCTTGATACCTTACCTAAAATCCATTTGTTTCTTTAGACCAAAAACATGGTAGCTTACCAGACCAATAGTGATCCTCCTAGGGACAGACATCTGGACCACTAAACTTATTTCTGGTGAGAAATGAAACGCAAATGCAATTGGAAAACCTTAAGTCATTAAGAGTTGCTTCCTTAAGTGCTGGGATGGGAAGCTATCCCTCTCCTGAGCTGACCTTGGGAGTCAGCAAAGCATCTGGCTTTCAGACTGCTGAGAGATTCCAGTCTCTTTACGTGGGTCACCTCTGCTTCCCCTCCTGGGGTCTGACTTTGTGCCATCCTGATCTAGTTGATGAGGAAAAGGGAAAGCGTTGGATGGAAGCAGTGGCTCTCTGCTTGGCTTTGACGTCTCCAGCGGACAGCCTTAAACCATTTTCCCCTGAGCACGAGGTTCCTCTTGCCCATGGAGGTTTTAAACATGGTCTCACTTGAAGACATAGAGACTCAGCAAAGGGCCTTATTCTCCTCCAGTCAGACAGGCATGTGAGACCGAGCACTCAGAGGCACGAGCCCTTGAGCAGACAGCTGCACGTCTCTGTTCCCCAGCTTGGGAGGGACTCCCTCCCGACTCCCACTTCCTTTCTCAGCCTGCTGCTTTAGGGGCAGGTCAGGAAGCAGCATTCCCTTGGCTCTTTAGAAAGGGCCATGCAGTGAGTGTTGTTCTTGAGCCCTCTCAGGGTCTCTTCACCACTGGAAGAGCTCAAGTTTGCTGGAGAAGCTTAGCCAAGCACAAACATACATTCTGTGCACTATCTGAAGAGCTGTGTGTACCACCATTACCGTTGGATGAGCTATGCATATCCTCAGACAGCTGAGGGCTTCGGCAGTCACCCCTACCCCCACTCTGTGCAGCTGAGATCTCTCAGACCAGAAGAACCAATCTTGACTTTGGAAAGCCTGTAAGGGCACCTGTTGGTTGGTACAGGATATGCTTAATGCTTTCTCTCCATCAACCACTAAACCACCTACCTTGACATTATACCAAGTTCTAGATAGTTTGATTCTGGGCTACAGCCTTTGTAGGAACTAGGGGTGGGAGGTGGGGGGTGGTGGATGGAGATTTTCCTGTAAAGATACCATCTTTCTGCTGGACAGTAAATACTGTAGTTTACGGTGCCTATCAGTTTAACAAAGAATTCAGCTACTCCTTAGTTCCACTGTGAAACAGGTCTGCACACAGCAGCTCAGCTACAACCTAGCAATAACTTCAGGGCACAGGCTGGCTGTTTCCCTGCTTAAAACTTGCTTTCTCTGCTGAGGCCTTACCACTCCCTACCTCCCAGTTTCCCTCTTAGACATGAGTTAACAATATCCTGATGGTCGGTTTGTAACCTCAGTCAGAATGAGAACTGATGTCATTTACTCATCTAGGAGAAAGAACTTGCCTTTAAGTCTTCTAATCCCTTTTGGGGAAGGTTTCCATTTAGGAGAAAAGGTGTTAAAACAACCTAACCTTAAGCCCCCCCCCC
>SJYC01141934.1:0-41659 GCA_006408675.1 Madoqua kirkii
GAAATTCACAGAGGTTAGGTGCCCACTTTTTATTACACAGCTAGTGAAGGGCAGGAAGGAGATGTGAATCTAGACCCAACCCCAAAGTCTGGGTGGTTAACCAGTAAGCTGTGTAACCCTATTGTTGCTGTTTAGTCACTAAGTTGTATCTGACTCTTGTGAGCCCATGGACTGTAGCCTGCCAGGCTCCTCTGTCCATGGTGTTTCCCAGGCAAGAATACTGGAGTAGGTTGCCAATTCCTTCTCCAGGGGATCTTTCCGACCCAGGGATCAAACCTGCGTCTCCTGCATTGGAAGGTGGATTCTTTACACTGAGCCACCAGGGAAGCCCAGTATAAGCTATGCCATGCTTCAAATGAGACTGTGGAACAGATTCCAAAAAAAGTTCTTATAAAAATCAGAAAGTCTACAAATGGAGGTGACTGGTCCTGTTCTTCAAGTGGAGATCTTACTATTTTGGTGCTGGCCATCCCAACACAGAACCTTAGACCAGGACTTTAGGAAAACACCACAAGGCTGCTCCATAGAAAGCAGTGCACCCCACTGAAAGAATACAAAGGCTCTCAGAGCAGACACAGCAGCAGGCGTGGACTGTCCTGTTGCACAGGAAAACCCACACCAGAAAGGAAATCCCATTTATCATAAAACAAGCAGAGGCCCAAGGAGAGCTGGTCTTCATTCCTTAAGCTTCTCCTTCCAGATAAAAAAGGAGACCTAAGGTACCCTCTCACGGGAAGGCTGGCTCTGTCATCAACTCTCAGAGCTACTTTGGGGCATGTCACAGAGACTCAGGAGTTACTGCACACATACACCTGACCTCAGGAAAGAGGACAGATGAACCGCTCAGGGCAGACACTTTAGATACCATTCACGTAAGAAAACTAAGGATCAAGAGAGACTAAGGACCTTACCTAGGATTCCACAGCTGGCTGTGGGCAGAGATGGCTGAGTTCTCAGGTCTTTCCACTGGTCACACTGTCTCCCCCTCTGCCATACTCCCCCAGGAGAAACACCCCCTATAACTCTACTCCCCCCAATCTTCCAGCCATCTTTCTTGCACGGCCTTCAGCATCATACTCTCTCAGATCTCACAGGGAAGGGTAGTAACCTCACACAGGAGCAGAAAGCAGGGCAAGAGCAACGTCCTTACCAGCATGGGCTGCACTGGGGTCATCAGAGAGGCCTGGACACTCAGAGCTCGTCTCTGGCCTGGCTCCTTCTCCACCTCCTGCTCGTTGCGGAGGACCCGCTCCACCACATCCTGCAGGTTGCGTGAGGCTTTGAAGGCTTCGTAGGCATTGGGGTCTAGGGCATCTAACCTGCCAAGGCCGACAGGGGCAAGGAAACAAACACGACTGTTCTTGACCTTATTGCTCTGGATAGCAGCAATATGCTGCAACATATCATGTTCATCAACAACAGGACATAACCACTTCCTCGCATATTCGGATCTAACCGCTTCCCCACATATTGGGGCCCCATGAATCCCACTACATGGGGAAGCAGTTATGTCCTGTTGTCTAAAGACTGTCACAGGAGAAAAAGATCTTGGAAAACTCAGCTCTTTTGAGATACCATGCTACCTGGATGCTGCCCTAGCAAAGAGGGAGCTGGAGTGGGCAAGCAACTTTGAACATATTCCCTATGTTTGACTCTAACAACTCTGTGAAAAGGGTACTGTTACCTCCATTTAACATGAGAAAATGGAGGCTGAGCTAGGTCAACTGATGGGTCCCACAGGAAGGAAGGCGGCAGAATCAGGTCAAACCCAAATCGGGGCTTCCAAGTCTCTGACGCCAGCTGACAACACAGGAAGTGGGCAGCTTCCACCATCAGAGGACTTGGTACTTACACGTGTTTTGCACCTGAGTTCATCTTCAGATCATGCTTGATCAGCCTGATGATGCACTTAAGGTCATTTGCTGTACACCTAGAGTGATGAGGCACATTCAACTTACAAAGCTCTGGACTCCCAAACCTTCCTCCCCTAGTGATTCCATCTCCCCAGGCCCGTTCGCAGTGGGCAGTGCCCCACCTGGAGGCGATGTCCTGCAGGGCCTGTTGCTGCTCATCCTCCCTGGTGAGCTTGGAGAGCCGCAGGAGGAATTCGTCCACCTCCTGGATGGTCAGGAGGCTCTTGGCAGCTGGAGGAAAAGACTTGCTCTGCTCAAAGAAGACTCTGATTGTCTCTGACACGTCACCCTGTCTCCAAAAACCAAAATACCATGCAGCAACCCCGAAGTGGCCATGTGTAACCCCCAAGCCCTCATGACTACAGATTAGAGGCTTCAATCACCGCTCCTGTCCGAAACTCACAAATATCGACTTCACTGTTTAGAGAATATTTCCCACCCACAGCTCCTGGAAAGAGCACCTTCATCCACCACAGGATCTGGACGCCTGCCTTAGCTGAGAAGTGATGTAAGAACTAATGCAGGGCCAAGCCAATGTGAGTCCTGTTAGAATCTGAACTACAACACAGTCATCAGATTATGGGGGTGTTTGGACAGCAACTTTCTAGGTGTCAAGGCTGGAGTCAATGAACAAACCAAAACTGAATGGCAAGCCCAAGTTATAATGGAAAAAAAGGCTAGGAAAAAACAGGGCCCAGAAGGAATTCTCTGCTAGTGGCTAAGATGCCAAGCTTCCAACGCAGGGGTCACAGGTTCGATCCCTTTTAGGGAACTAGGACCCTATTAATACATGCCACATGGTGCAGCCAAATAAAGGTCTAGAACAAGAGGCCCTGGAGAGAGAGTATGAAGTCTAAGATCCACCCTCGCAGTCTAGGTCTTTCTCTGAGGCTCAGGAATAATGTAAGTCTAGTCTTCAGAGCCTTGTGAAGCTAACAGCTGTAGCCTCCCATTCAACTCCTCTCATAATAAATGCTTGCTCAAGTGGGTTTCAGTGTTCTGAAACAGTATGTGCTCCACCAGGAAAAAGACTGTGGAGTGCGGGTGACGGGCTCAGCAGAACCCCCCTTGGAGCCCACCTGCCCTCCCCTTCCTCTGACCTGCTCCAGGTCTCGTGTCATGTCATCCACGCTGCAGTTAAGATGCGGCTGAAAAGCTTCACGATCTGCTTATCATTCAAGTTGTAAACACTCTTAATGACACCCGGCAGCAGCAGCTTCACTGTTAGGTACACGTCACCGTGGAAACCATCTGGAGGAGACAGAAGAAAGAAACCTTTCTTGAGACATGGAGCTTAAACAAATAAATACATAAACTCAAAGAGCCAAAAGAGCTGTCTGCATTGCTGGCCTCGCTGCACAGGTCCTCACGGGAGGGTGTGCGTTCACCACGGCAGCAGAGGCCAAGGCATTCGGCAGCTGGGGGTCTGTGCATCTGTCTCCCTGTAGCCCCTGGATGAACCCCTGCAGGGCAGAGCCATGACTTTCACTGTCATGCTCCCAGTGATGGGCACATCACAGATGTTCAACGATCATTTTTTAGATGAATGAAAAGGAACACAGTTGGGAGATTCTATTCCAAGCTGTGCAAGTGGCTCACAAAACCCAAATCAAACAGGAGAGTGAATTTTCCTTTTGGTCAAATGGGATAGGTTCTTCTGGCCTCCTAGGGGGCAGAGTAAGGAAGAAAGATGGCCATGTGTTTGGAACAGATCTGGCTACACACCGAATTTCAAGACAGCAATATAGCAGAGCATTAAACCAAGCACGAGGCCTGTGCAACTGTACAGTTCACATGCCCATGAAGTTGGCCGTGACTGTGAGCTCTTGACAGAAGCCCATCCAGGACGCTCGAGGCCCACCTCCTGCTGAGCCTTTCTGAAGGAAGTCCTGGATGATCTGGGTTTTCGTGTTGTAGCTAGGATTTTCAGCCACCATGGCACACAACTTCCGAAACTCCCGCAGCAGACAGTCCTTGTGTTTTGGGTCACATTTGCTTGAGGACAGACTTGTCTTAGGGGTCTTAGGGGTAGGGCTGGAGTGGGCTTCCCCAGAGTTGTTGGGCTTGGCTGTTGGAGAGAGAAAAAGGGAGAGGTGATTCGTTTTGCCTTGCTGAAAAGGAAGCAAGAGAAACTAATAGGCACTCTGCTGGTTCTCTCTGTGTAGCTTCACTTCATCTCCCCACAGAGCCCTTTGGGAGTAGATATCATTGTACTATTTTGTTGTGGGTGAAAAAAACAGAGGCCAAGTGATTTCCTCAAATCTCACAGCTATTAAGAGTAAAGAAACAACTGCCTCACACTGAGGCAAAGGACCAGCTGATGTGTATTTCTTATATGAGTGGTTACTGAAGAACAAGGGCCATTTTCAAGCCAAGACTGGTCAGGACAATCTCAGAGCAATTGTAAAGCTGAACCCACAAAAGCTGGAATCAGGAAGGAAAAAGAAATCAAGGGACGCCTTAGTTACTCTGAAACTACTGCTACTGCAGATTGTTGGAACTGGAAGAAACCTTCAAGATGATCTAGTTCAACCTCTTCTTATCGGTGAAGAGACCAAGGCCTGAGGAGAGGAGCATTCCCAGTCACTTGCCACTCCCCTCCCCACCACCGCCATCACCACTTTTTCTTCTGTCTTCTTATAAAAACAAAAGGAGACTTCCCCTGAGGAATCTGCCTGCAATGCAGGAGATGTGGGTTCAATCCCTGAGTCAGAAGGGATTCCCTGGAGAAGGCAATAGCAACCCACTCCAGTGTTCTTGTCTGGAAATCCCTGTGGACAGAGGAGCCCCGCAGGCTACAGTCCATGGGGTCACAAAGAGTTAAGACACGATGGAGCGACTAACAACAATAATAACGAAAAGTTCTAAATTTGGAACTTCCCTGGTGGTCCTGCGGAGAAGGTGGTGGCACCCCACTCCAGTACTCTTGCCTGGAAAATCCCATGGACAGAGGAGCCTGGTGGGCTGCAGTACATGGGGTCGCTAAGAGTCAGACACAACTGAGCGACTTCACTTTCACTCTTCACTTTCATGCATTGGAGAAGGAAATGGCAACCCACTCCAGTGTTCTTGCCTGGAGAATCCCAGGGAAGGGGGAGCCTGGTGGGCTGCCGTCTATGGGGTCACACAGAGTCGGACAAGACTGAAGTGACTTAGCAGCAGCAGTGGTGGTCCTATGGCTAAGACTCTGCGTTCCCAGTGCAGGGGCCCAGGTTTGATCCCTAGCCAGGAAACTAGATCCCACAGGCTGCAACTAAGACCAACACAGACAAATAAATAAATAAAAATTTTTAAAAAGGTAGGCAACAAGGAGGACTTTTCTCCAGACACCCCAAACAACTCTCAAGTGATCTCTGTTACCTCCTTGTGACCATTTACAAAGTAAATTTCACCCTGAAAGCTTGAAGCAGACAGCCATTACCATGCTGTCCGCTGATGTGAGCGTCTTCTTGCCAGGGGTTTGTAAATTAGAAATCTATCCTCATCTCTGACCAGGCATTTAAAGAGAACTTTAAGGGACAAAATCTCCAAAGTGTCACTGTTCAGCAGCTTGGAAAAAATGAAACACCCGCCCTCCCCAAAATTCCCTCCCGAGAACCAGCTCTTCCAGAAATACACTGCCCTTATTGTCACCTGAACTCTTCCATATTTCTATCTTTGGCTGACCACTAGGCAAAAACCAAGCAAACCTCAGAGTTTAAAGATGATAAAAAAATTGTAGAGTCAGGCACTGTTTTTGCAACTTTTTCTTCTTTATTCCTTGTGAGACACTGTGGGGTCCACAAGGCAGGTGCTGCCATTCCCACTTCACAGATGATGCCACAGAGGCCCAGACCAGGACCCAGGTCTTCTGACCTCAAGTCCAGGCTTCTTGTATTCATACAGAGCAACCTCCTCGAACAACTTCTGAGCTCCTGAGTTTTGACTCTATTTTCTTTAGCTGAGGCAGTCACAAGAATGTCTCCAAATAAATCACGTAACAAGTTGGAGGGTGAAAAAGCACAGGTATTGAAGTTAAACAGACTTCAGTGTACGTTGAGCATTGGTTTCCTCATTCATAAAATGGGCCTAATAAAAGTACTCCCCAACGTTAAATGAAGAACAAATGAAACCACACATGCAAAAGCCCCAGCCCAACGCTGTCTGCTACACAAGGACATGCAGGACATCTCCCTTCTCTACTTTCATCTCCAATTTGGGCAAGTGCAGGGAGGCAATTTCTCACGATTCTTCCATTATCAAAAAGCAAGGAAGTGGGACTTCTCTGGTTTTCCAGTGGCTAAGAGTTCATCCTCCCAATGCAGGGGGCTAAGGTTTGATCCCTGGTCAGGGAACTGAATCCCACAGGCTACAACTAAGAGTTCAAATGCCAAACTAAAGATGCTGCATTCTGCAGCAAAGAGGAATGATCCCGTGTGCCACAACTAAGACCTGGTGAAGCCAAATAAATAAATAAATGTTAAAAAAACCAAAAACCCCAAAACAAGGAAGTAAACGGCAGGTTGTAATGTTTGATCCAGGTAAACTACTTCAAGGGGAAAAAGTCTTAAAAGAACAAACATCTTTTTGCTGCAACAGAGATTAAAATATACAAAAAAATGCTATACATGCAGGGAGCTGAGAATTAGCTGGCCATTACCTCTCTGCTCAGATGAAAGCAAATTACAGTTGACTCTTGAACAATATGGGTTTGAGCTGCATGGGTCCACTTACATGCAGAGTTTTTCAATAGCAAATAAGTACTATACAATCCGCAATTGATTGAATCCAGGGATGCAGAACTGAGGGTATGGTGGAACCAGGCATAAAGTGGAACCTCAGATAAGAAGGCAGACTATAAATGACATCTGGAATTTCAACTGCGCAGGGGATTTGGAGCCCCTACTGTCCGTGATGTTTAACAGTCAACTGTATTAAGCAGGCTAGATGGCACAGAATGGTCACTCTTAACCAGAGTACCAAATCTTGGTTTCCCAGGATACCTAATTAAAAGGACTGTAACAGCTCATGTAGCCCTAACCTATCTTACCTGAAAAGCCAGAAAACTTCCGGGGATTGGAATTGGTGGCAAATGAGGCACCTTTCACTGGAGATGTTACCTGGCCAGTGGCTGTCAACTTAGCCTGGACAACAGCCTTCTTCTTTGGTGTGCTTATTGCCTTAGAAGATAGATCTGTAGGACCCCAAAAAGAAGGGAAAATATCTTTCAGTGAAATATCCCGGAGAAAGCTCTCAAAGACTATCACTTGCTCTTACAGCCTGGCTAGGTAAGTTACTACCATGGTATTAACTGAAAGGTGACTGTTGGCTGGCTGGTCTTCTTGACTGGAAGTAGTAGGTATTAGGGTATTAGGGAGAGGGTGTTCTAGGGACAAAAAACCCAGTTATTCTTTACTTTTATCAGTAACTTAAATATTCATCAATACTCTCCACTCCTTATCTCACATATAAGCTTCAGATTATTCAGAGGAAGAGGAAGTCAGAAATCATGTGTCAACAGATAAAATGTGAGGACCTCAGCTTATGGAATTAGCCTCAATTTAAAGATAAACAAGAAAGTAAAATGAAGTTGGATAAACAGAGCATGTTGATCTGGTACATGCAGGAAAACTTGCAGCTGCTGAGTTATTTGAGCTGTGTGACAGTTTAACTCTCCCTTGGATTTTTCCTCCTCTGAATGAGCTGGGTCCAGAAGTAACAAAGGGTGAAGCCAATGGCTAAGGCTGGGCAGGGCAGGAGGGAAGCTGGAAAAAACAAATTTATTAGTTTTCTCCCTGAAGTCACTGTCCTCTCAAAGAAAAAGGACAGAGGACCATTTTAGTCCCCCTACACTGACTAGAACTAAACTGAGGACATGAATATTACAATGACATTGAAGGTCAGAAAAAACTAACTGGATTTATCAGTGTCAGATTTCTAAAATATGCATACATTTGAAGACACATGTATGTGCACATATATGTTTTTGTGTATATATAAATATGTATTTTCCAGTTCTGTCTGCTGAAAGGGCCCAGAAGCACCCAGGACACAGAGCATCAACATTTTTGTCTCTATTGCCATTTCCCTCATAACAGGAACAAGGACTCTTCAGAGAAACGGCTGATTTCACGGCTGAGATAGGTAATCCTAAGAGCGAGCATACTGTTAGGACAGAAAGCAAGGGAGTACTTTAAAACAATTTTTAAAAAGTGATCTGGGCATCAAGGACAAAAACTAGCTCAAAGGGGTTCCCAACTGACCAAATATGGGACAATTTAGCACCAAATTAATAAAGTACAGGAAAATGATAAGCCACCAGGAAAAAGTAGTAATCTGAGTCCATACAGAAAATAAGTTGAGAGAGAAAAGGGAGTAGTTGTAGGTACTCTTTTCTTCAAAAATGTCAGTGTCATAAAAGAAAACAAAGACCTCAGAGATGTTCCAGATAAAGGAGGCCAGACTTGACAATTCAGTGCAATACCTGATCTTGTATCAGGATTCCATACTGAAAGGAGAGAAAAGTTATAAATTATCTGATCAACTGACAAAACTAGAATACAGACGGTAGATTAAAGCATTATATCAAAGATAAATTTACTGGTTGATAGCTGTATTACAGTCATGATATCCTATTCTTAAGATATACACATTGAAGTATTTAAGGGCAAAGGACCATGAAGCATGCCCAAATGGTTCTGGGGGGAAAAAGTCACTTGTGTGGAAGGAGAGAGTAACAAAGAGAGTGAAAGAGTGAGCACAAACATGAACACAAATGATAAAGCAGAGAGCAAAAACTTAACAGGTAAATCTGAGGGAATTTCCTGGAGGTCTAGAGGTTAGGACTCTGCATCCTCACTGCTGAGGACCTGGGTTCAGTCCCTGGTCACAGAACTAAAATCCCACAATCCTCACAGCACAGCCAGAAAAAAAAAAAAAAGAAAAAAAGGTGAACATGAGCATTCTTTGTACTATGTACTATTTTTATTCTTGCAACATTCCTGAGTTTGAAGTTATTTCTGAACAATAAACTTAAAGAAAGACAGATGGAAGAAAGAAATTGGGCTCTACTCTCATCTTGTTGCCTCTCAGAGCCAGTAAGATGAGAAAGCAGTATTCTCCACCCCACCTGCAATGTGCTGACTTATCTGCTCTTTCTCGTTCTCTTCCAGCTCCTCCCAGCCTTCCAGCTCCGTGAGGTCCTCAATTTTTTTTGTGGTGGCCCGGGCCCGCTCCAGTTTCTCAAACATGCATTTAATGTGGTACCACTCTTTCATATCGCCCCCCGACTCTGAAAAGGGATTGGGCACCACTTTGCCGATTCGGCATACGCCCTTGACAATCTTTTCCTTGCATTTTTTGCAGCCGGCGGTGCCACGCTTGGCGTAGTCCACACAGAAGCGTTGCTCTGCCATCTCACAGGGACCACTGCAGAGTCCCACATGCGACCCTGGCAAGAAAACAAGGCAGGCGGCACGTGGTCTTAGGTTGCTTTCCTGGGAGGACGGAACAGGCTTTCTTCTCTGGAGGAGGTAGTGTCCACAAAGAACTGTCTCTGACCACTGGCCAAAGTGTCTTATGTCAGGCCGGTGATGTTGTTCTCGGAATAGGCACAGTTCTTTTTTCCCGAATGCACGGAGAGTTGGTGGGAAGAGGATCTTAAAAGCCAAAGTCATACAGCTGCATGGAAGGGGAAGAGGCAGAAAAGTGAGTTACAGAGGAGCTAGGCTTCTAATTTCCTCAAAGGCTGACATCCTAACACAATAACCCATGCTTACCAACCAAACATTTCCCAAAGCATGAAGGATTTTTTTTTGGCTGTCTGATCCCTGACCAGAAATCGTATTTGCGCCTCCTGCAGTGGAAGCTCGGAGTCTTAACCACAGGACCACCAGGGAAGACCAGATATGAAAGATTATTGCCTACAGGATGAACAATTCCAGTAGAGAAAAATTCAGTCTGCAACAGGACGTTCAATTACATAATTGAAACTTTAGATATTATCTAATGTAGAAAGAAATGGCAACCCACTCCAGTGTTCTTGCCTGGAGAATCCCAGGGACAGAGGAGCCTGGTGGGCTGCCATCTATGGGGTTGCAGAGTTGGACATGACTGAAGCGACTTGGCAACAGCATGTATATCTAGTAAATCACAATCAAGAGAATTCAAGTAACATAAAACCCTTTCTCAGGCCACCGGCAAACCCTAAGCCTTAAAATGGATGGTGACCCTTTAGCATAATAAGATTCTAAAGTTTCTTTTTAATCATCAAGAAAAATTACATCGGGAGTTCCCTCGTAGCCCAATGGTTAGGGCTCAGTGCTTTCACTGCCATGGCCAGGGTTCAAACCCTGGAGGAAGAACTGAGATCTTGAAAGCCAAGTGGTGTAGCTTAAAAAAAAAAAAAAAAAGACATTATTTTCAGGAAGTCTTTAATGTTTAAATATAAAATATTTGTTATCCTCAGAAAATAATTAAGCCACTATGTAGATTTGGGATTTAATCAGAAGCCCTATTTTGATAGGCAATTAAATGGTGCCTAAAACCTAACCCCCTGGTTTCAAATCCTAGTTCACTGGTCGTAAGACCTTGGTAATTTCCTTAATCTCTCAGTTCCTCAATTTCCTCAACTGTAAAATGTGGATAAGAATAGTACCTAACTCAGAGAGTTGTCATTCTAAGCATAAAACCCTTATATAGTCAATGAAGCTATTATCCTTTAAGCAAAGGCTCCTTGTGTGCAATTAGCCAGGTTATAACTCAGCAATTTCAATCTGGAAATGCTGAAGTAACTGGACAGCAAGAATCAAAGGAACTGCTCAATCAATCCACATGGAAACAAGGACCATGTCCACACGGACCATGTCCACACAGCATCCTCCACTTTCTTTTATCCTTATTTTCTAAAGTATCCTCCCAGTTCCAGCTTTCAAGAGATTGGAAGTTATTTTCAGCCTGCACCCGGCTTTGTCGTCAAACTGCTTGCGGGTGATAATGAAAAGCAGCCTTTACTTGCTGAAGTGAAACGTGATGTAGATAACAGCAGGTAACTGGGAATCAGAGACGCGAGCACAAGTGTGGCCGTGCAGTTCTGGGACTATGTTATCTTTTGAGAATTTCCCTTAACTTCCCCGAGTCTGCTTCCTTATTCCTAAGACAGGGAAAATATCTACCTCAAGGGAAGTGGGGACGTGACACTGGGTCCGTGGATGGGCGAATGGGAGTCGGGGGTAGGGCTCTGAACTCCCTTGCAAACGTATACAAACGGTGCGCATTCAGCCTTGTACGTTTTGGGGGAGAAACGGCCAACGTTTTCATGAAACTTCACAAAGGGCTCTGTAACCCCTAGATGCTGAACCACAGAGTATGTGAAAGCAGAGCAGGCCCGTAAGAGGAGCTCAAAGAAAAAAAAAAAAATAGGGTCCACCACTTTCCTGGAAAGCGATTTATGAAAAGCCGCCTCCAGGACTCCAAGGAGCCGGGGGGAGGGCGCCTAGCCGCGCGGCCCCCCGCCCCCTCGCAGGGTCCGGGAGCGCTGGGCCACCAGGAGGCACAGAGCCGTTAGGGGAACCCAGCCTGCTCACAGACCCCCGCGGCCGCCACTCAGCATTTCCTGAGGGAGCCGAGAGGGGAAACCGTGGAGGCCCGAACGCAGCCGGGCCGGGAAGTGGGAGCCCCGCGGCCGCTGCTCCCGGAGCGGCCTCCCCTTTCGGGAGGGGGTACCGGCTACCCGCCAGGGCCGCGGGGAGGGCGAGAGGCGGCGAGGCCCTCGACGCTTGCCGGAGGGGCGGCCAGAGCACAGCCCCGGGCTGGGCTGAAGGGGACGCGGCGGGGAGAGAAAGGCTCCCAAGCTCCGTCCGCAGCGCACCGACTCGGATGGCGGCTGGGCGGACCCGGCCAGAGGAGCCCCGCGGGGGCGCCCTGCCTCCCCGGCGTGGGGCCGCAGGGGTCTCGGGAGCCAACCCCCGCGGCCTCCCGGGGGGCCGCCACGTCACGGAGGGTGTGCCCCCGGGCTCTGCGAGCCGGCGGGCGGGGGAGGAGACCAGGGGGCTGGCTCCCGGGCCGCGCCGAGACCCGCATTCCGGCCGCCCTCCTTTCCCGCAGGCCGGCCCCGCCGCGCCGCCCCCTCACCTGCCTTCCGGGCTCCGGCGCCACCTCAGGCCTCGGACCAGGAGCCCACAGGCCGCGCGCAGCCACGACGGTTGTAGTGCCTGTCTCTTTAAATCCGGGTCCTCGAGCTGGCCGCAGCACGCAGGCGCAGAGGCCCAGGCCCCGCCCTCCGCAGCCGCGCGACGACTCCCCGCCCCTTGCCTGCCACGTGGGAGGTGGCACTGGTGCGCAGAGTGAGGCCCAGGGCTCGTGCGTTCGTCCGTGGGGTTGGTTCGTGAAGTGCCACTGCGGCTGGAGAAAACAGAGGGGCCGAGATGTGGCGGCGCCCTGAGGCGCATCCTGTTCTCAACTTCTGAGAATTTACCCCACCCCCTGCCAATTTACCCCATTGGCTCTTAGTGTTAGGGATTATCTAGTCCTTAAAGGTCCTGGTTGAGAGACTATATTGTAATGAGTTTGGGGAAAGCAAAGATTTATTCTGTTTTTCTGTGTTCTCTCCGTCTTGTGCCCCGCAAAGTGTATTTGGTAAATATTATTGAATTGAAAAGAGGCACTGGATAGATACAGTATTAAGGAGTCATGGGTACAGTAAACCCTTGATGGTGTGTTAAGTGTATTTATTTTAAACTTCAGGTTAGCTTTTTTTTTTTAAGGTTAACTTTTTGAGAGATTGGAACAGCTGTTTTTACAAAAGGATAGCGGACTCAGAGGAGGTGAGAGAATTTGTCCCGGTCTAGGAAAGGTAGAGCAACTGGTTATTGTTAGGTAAGCAAATGTCAGACCCTGGGGAAAATTCTGTGCTCTGTGAAAGGGATCTGGGTTAAGACTCCCGGCTTCCAAAGCAGAGGGCGCAGGTTGGGTCCCTGGTGGGGAACTATGATCCCGCATGCCCTGGAGTGCGGCCAAAAAATTTGAAAGAAAGATCATGCCCTTTGTTATGTAGAGGATGGAGCGCCATTAAGGGGCTTAGGAAGCAGCGAGGGAATTGGTCAACCAGTGCTGGCTTGGGCAGAACATGAAAATGGAATGACAGAGGTCAACGTGGCACCATACAAGGGTGCATCATTGACTCAGTGGGTGTGACTTTGAGCAAATTCTGGGAGGTGGTGAAGGACAGGGAAGCCTGGTGTGTTACAGTTCATGGGGCTGCAGAGTCAAAAGACTTAGTGACTGAACAATACAAGGATCCCGTAAAAATTCGTGAAGAGGTTCACGTTTTTAAGGAAAGTTTTCTGTCTTTGCTTTTTATTGTATCTATATCAAACCATGGAGAAGGAAATGGCAACCCACTCCAGTATTCTTGATTAATTCCCATGGACAGAGGAGCCTGGTGAGAGTCCATGGGGTCCCTAAAGAGACATGACTTGGTGGCCAAACAACAACAACATATCAAACCACTATGCTGCAACTGACGTGTGTCAGTTACTTCACAGTAAAACTGGGGAGGAAAAAAGGTGCTTGTAGTGATCCATGTGAATGTGAAAGATGAAAGTAAGTGCCCCAGACAAGCTCAGTTAGTTGGGATAGATGTATTGTTTGATAAGCATTTAAAATTTAAATTATCTTCTAGGTAAAGTGCTCATTTGTCTAAAATGTAATATAGATGACTTGAATGAACAGATAGATAATGGTGCCATTAACTGAGATAGAAAATGAGAGAGCAGGAGGTATTTTGAGTAAGAGAATGAATTTTGTTTTGGTTTTATTGTTTGGTTGGTTGAGGCCAGCCATGAGGTCACTCTTTGAAGTGGGCAAAGTCTCTTGCGTATGGCAGCATGAACAGGTCTGGGGCTGGAAGGTCACTGGAGGTTCAAGTCCAACTCTGGAGGTTGAGCAATCCTGAACATAGTGTCACTGCGTTTACTACAGTGTTTTGAAAGTCCACTAGACTGCGTCTGACTTTTTCCCTGTCCCTGTGCTGTTAGATGCTGTCATCACTGTTGAGCTCTTGAAATGTGGCCAGTCCTTTTTGAGATGTGCTGGGCGAGGGGAGTGATAAATTAGGATAAATTATGAGTTTGACATTAACATATCCACAATATATATAAGATAGATAAACAAGAAGGATCTGCTGTATAGCACAGGGAACTGTACCCAGTATCTCGTAATGAACTATAATGGAAAATAATCTGAGAAAATACATATTTATAACTGAGTCACTTTGCTATACACCTGAAACTAGCAAAACACATAAATCAACTGCACTTCAATTAAAATAAAATCCAGAGGGAGTTGCCTGGCAGTCCAGTGGCTTAGGACTTGGCACTTTTACTGCTATGCCTCTATTCAATTCCTGGTCAAGGAACTAAGATCCTGCAAGTAGTGTGGCGAAAAAAAAAAAAAAAATCCAAATCAAGATGTGCTGTAAGTGTAAAACACACAGTAATTTTTGAAGATGTTTATCAAAAAAAGACTATAAGATACATATTATGTGTTGAAATGATATTTTTGATATGTTGGGTCCAATAAGAATATATTCACATTAATTTTAACGGTTTAGTTTTTTGAAAATGCAGTGAGGAGAGAATATAAAACTGTAAGAGAGGGGGACTTCCATGTCGGTCCAGTGGTGAAGACTACACACTTCCAATGCAGAGGGCACAGGTTGGATCCCTAACTGGGGAACTAAGATGTCATGAGGTGGCCAAAACAAATCGCAAGTGGCCCCAGTGGTGCTGTCCAACAGAACACCACCCCAGACCTCAGGGTGACATCGGTGCCTTATGCATCTTTTTATCCTCAGTGCCTAGAACAGTAGCTGGTGCATGGTAGGCACTGTGCAAGTGTTTATGAGTATATGAATGAAACCTGTGAGTGAATGAGTCTGAGAGTTATTATTATGTTGTATCTTTGACAACGTTGGATGTAAGCGTGCAAAAAGACAGGCTGTAAATGTTCTGCTTGCACTTCCCTGGTGGTCCAGTGGTTAAGAATCTGCCTGCCAGTGCAGGGGACATGGGTTCCATCTCTGGTCCAGGAAGATCCCACATGCCTCAGGGCAACTAAGGCCATGTTTCACCATTACTGAGCCCGAGCTGTAGAGCCCAGGAGAAAGCAATGGCACCCCACTCCAGTACTCTTGCCTGGAAATTCCCATGGACAGAGGAGCCTGGTAGGCTGTAGTCCATGGGGTTGCTAAGAGTTGGACCTGGCTGAAGTGACTTAGCAGCAGCAGCAGCAGCAGCAGCAGCAGAGGTTTAGAGCCCATGCTTTGCAGCAGGAAAGGCCATCACAATGAGAATCCCATGCACTGCAGCTAGCGAGCAGCCTCTGCTCACTGCAGCTGGGGAAAGCCCCCCTGGCAGCAGTATAGACCCAGCACAGCCAAAAATAAGTATGTGAACATGTTAAAAAAATAAATATTAAGCTTGATTAGAGCTCCAAGGAACCCCTTAATGATCTTTGACTCAGACACCAGCCATACAGTTGAATGAGGTGTGAAAGCTGGCAGTTGCCTGACCTTTGAGAAGTGGGAGCTGCCACCAAGGAGAAGGAGGTGATGTGTGATGGGAATAGTGGGACTTTGGACTCATACAGACTTAGGTTTGAATTATGTTCCACTGCTGGCTGTGTATAACTTTCATTTATTTTAACTTCTCAGGGGCTCAGTTTTCATGGTGAAATGGGGATAAAACTATCTCTTAGGATTGTGTGTGGCAATTAAACGAAATGACGTATATTAACTAGCAAACTGTTTGACAGTTTCTGTTTGACAGAAAATATGCGTTCACCCCGACTCCCCAGCCTGGATACATTCATGGTGCTGCAGAGTTTAATCATTCAGGTAGTCATCAGTCTGTCAAGTATTGATTGAGTGCCTACTCTGGCTTAGACACTATTCCAAGAACTGGAATATAGCACTGAAACAAAGCAGACAAAAATCTCTGCTCTCCTGGAGCTAACTGGTTAGTGTGGGAGGTAGATAGTAAACAGTAAGGAAAAGGCACGGTCATATTCGCTTATAGCTCAGCAGTAAAGATGCTGGAGACCTGGGTTCGATTCCTGGGTCAGGAAGATCCCCTGGAGAAGGAAATGGCACCCCACTCCAGTATTCTTGCCTGGAGAATCCCATGGACAGAGGAGCCTGGCAGGCTGGGATCACAAGAGTCAGACACGATGATGGGTTTTATGAACTAAAAGAAGAGATGGACAGGAGGTGTCAGGCAGGGCAGGATAGGGATTGGACATTATTATTACTATTATTTTTTCATTTATTTTTTTGGCTGTGCTGTGTTGGCTTGTTGGGCGTTTTATAATTTTAGCAGTATCTTATTATTTAGTAATTATTAAATTATCATTAATTAATATTGTGCTATTATATTTTGATTTACAATATTATTAATATTGTAACTTGGGCTTCTCTAGTGGCTCAGCTGGTAAAAAATCCACCTGCAGTGCAGGAGATCCCAGTTTGATTCCTGGGTTTGGCTGTGCAGTGCATAGGCTTGTGGGACTTTTTATTTTTGAAATTAGTATTAATTTTAACAATATTTTGTTACTCAATAATTATTCAATTATCATTACTATATTTAATTAATGAACAATTATTAATATCACATGCTCAGCTGTGTATTCGCTGCTGCTCGTGGGCTTTCTCTAGCTGCAGAGAGTGGGGGCTTCTCATTGTGGGGGCTTCTCTTACTGCAGAGCACAGGCTCTAGAGGGTGGGATCAGTAGTTGTGGTGCATGGGTTTAGTTGCCCCACAGCATATGGAATCTTTCCAGACCAGGGATTGAACTCATGTCTCCTCTATTGGTAGGCAGATTCTTAACCGCTGGACCACCAGGGAAGTATGGCTTGTGGTATTTTCGTTCTCCAACCTTAGGGCCTCAGAGATCAAACTAAGGCCCTCAGCAATGAAGGG
This sequence comes from Madoqua kirkii, assembly GCA_006408675.1. Taxonomy (NCBI): domain Eukaryota; kingdom Metazoa; phylum Chordata; class Mammalia; order Artiodactyla; family Bovidae; genus Madoqua; species Madoqua kirkii. Next base: position 16,868 of record SJYC01141934.1, read on the forward strand.
GCAGAGTCCTAAGCACTAGACCGCCAGGAAGTTCCTGCAGGTCGCAGTTTCAAATACAGTGTTTCAGATGCAGCAAACTGTTGGTGCTTGGAGGCATTTCAGAAGATGTACATTCCCCCTGACTCGCCAGCCTGGATACATTCATGGCACCGCAGAGTTTTAATCTGGAAAGCCTTGCCAACGAAAGGACAGTAGCTACACCGGAAGGAATGAAGGAGGGAGCCAGGTGGAGAGGGAGTAGCAAGTAAAGGTCCAGGGCCAGCTTATGCCTGTCCTGTTGAGAGATCACAGGGAGATGGGTGTGTCTGGAGCAGCAAGAGTTAAGGCTGAGATGTACTGGAGATGAAATCAGCAGGAGATCTGAAGACAGACCCTGGCCTGTAAACCACTGTAAAGAAGCTGTTTTATTGCAGGCGAAATGGGAGACTAGTGGGTAACATTGAGCAGGGAAGTAACATGATCTGATTAGGTTTTAGCAACATTGCTGTCACTCTGCCTGCTGTGTCGAGAAACTGGAAAATAAGTTAGTTGATGACTGTGAAAGGGAGAAATGGGGGCAGCTTGGGTGGTAAGAGTGAAAGCAGTAATAACCGAAGGCTCGTGGACCCATATGGGATCTGTGGATAGGCTCAGGGGTGTCCTTGAACCTCTTGCAGTTTTATATAAATATTTGCGCATAGTGCATTTTTGGAGGGAGAACTCCTACTGGAGTCTCAAAGCAGTTCCATGATCCAAATCAAGAAGGACTTTGGGGGAATTCCCTGGAGGTCCAGTGATTAGGGCTCCACCTTCACTGCTGAGGGTCTTGGTTCAATACCTGGTGGGGGAACTAAGATCTTACAAGCTATGCAGCATGTCAAAGAAAAGAAGAAGGATTGTTAGCAGATATGTAGGACTGTTGTTGTTGTTTGGTTGCTAAGTCAAGTCTGACTTTGTGACCCGATGGACTGTAGCTCGCCAGGCTCCTCTCTCCGTGGGATTTCCCTGGGCAAGAATACTGGGGTGGGTTGCTGTGCCCTCCTCCAGGGAATTTTCTCGACCCAGGGATCAAAGCTACATCTCCTGCATTGTGGGTGAATTCTTTACCTTTGAGCCCCATGGGAAGCCCCGATATGTAGGATGCTTGCTGGTGATTCAAAATCGCATGTTTAAGTCCTTCCCTGAGACCTTGATCCTAAATCTTCCAGGCCAGTGATCCTGTCTGAGAGTCTCTTAGAGCTTCTGCCATCCCCTCTAGGACTGTAGCATCCCTGACCTCTGGTTTTCACCCATCAGGATTGTTCAGAAGGAGAAAAAAAAAAAAGCCACAGGGAACTGTGTAGATTGTGTTCTTTTTTATGCCGCCCACTGTGGAAGTTTGGAAGCCATGGGCAGTAATAGAGAAAAGGCTTCACACCTGCCTAGAGACAGCCTGGGGGGACACGTGAAGCTAGTTTGCACTCTGTGGATTCCTTTTTAATAAGCTCTGGTCTATGAATCACATAAATCTCAGCACTGAGAGCTGATTTTACGGTTTGGTTTGCTTAATAGTCACACAATTAAAATAAGTTGTAAAAAACGGTGGTGGTATTTGCCAGGATAAATATTTAAAAAGGAACAGCTGTAGAAAGATGTAGTAATTCATATCGGCCAATGGCTCTTCATGCTCAATAAAGACTGTGGAGGTTATTTTATTTTATTTTGGCCACACTGTGGATCTCAGTTCCCTGACCAGGGAGGAATCAAACCTGTTCCCTCTGCAGTGGAAGCACAGTCTTAACCACTGGGCCACCAGGGAGGTGTCTGAAGGTTGGTTCTTAACCAGAGGGCTTCTCCACCCCCTCCCGCCCCCTTTCCTTTGAACATCTTTGTGGTGCAGCTGCCAGGTTGAAGCCAGACAGCTGAGAGGAGTCAAGTGTGCCTTTGGCGGAAGTTGATCCATTGCACAGAGTCGGGGCTTCTAGGCAGGACTGGGGTCACAGATAATAGAACAAGGAAGACTCAAAGTTACTACCATCCTCCTTGAACTTTTGGTTGGGTTTTCTAGTATGAAGTCATGGGGGTTATGTTTTTTAAGAGGGGTAAGTTAACAATTTTCAAGGGGAAAATTGATTTTACCAAGAGAGACTATTTGGGAAGTAAGTTCTCCACTGGACTGTGGGCTGGTCAATAAGCACTGATGACCACTGGTTTTCTGGTGCTGATGTGTAGCAGAGGTTGAAGTCTGGGTTCCATCCTCTCTTATTCCTTGTGTTATTTCCTTTATACCAGGAGAGCCCCAGGCCCTTTTCTCTTCTTTTGTGGAAGGTTCCCCCCGAGCTCTCCTCCCAAAGCCTTCTGACCAAGCAGCCTGCTCTGCTTTCTCTCTCCTGCCTTCACTTTTGCCTTGTAAGATTGTAAAGGAAAAAGACTCTATTGTTCACGTTTACTTTATGCACAATACTCTCTGGGTACTGCTTAACTCTGACACCAGACATGTGGGTTTTGCAAATGTAAGCAATTCTGTGACACCAGTTCAGTGTTCTGAAATTTATTGTTTTTGTTTGTTTGTTGTTTTTGGCTGAGTCCCAAAACATGCAAGATCCTACTTCTCCGACCAGGGGTCAAACCTGAACCCATGCCCTCTGCAGTGGAAGCCCAGCGTCCTAACCACTGCACTGCCAGGGAATTCCCAGTGTTCTGTAACTTAATTCAGTTCTGATGCTCTCTACCTGGAGCTAGAGTCACGCCTCACATTTAAGGGCTCAGTTACCTGAGACTGCCCCCTCCCACCACATGGATACCAATCACAAATCCAGATTGTTACCTATGCTTCTGACTGTCTATAGATCAGAATTTCCCAAGACCACATCCTTGGGGTTCGATTAATTTGCTAGGGCAGCTGACAGAACTCAGGAAAGCAAATTAATTACTAGATTCCCAGTTTGTTATGAAAGGATGTAGCTTAGGAACAGCCAGACAAAAGAGATGCACAGGGCAAAGTATGTAGGAAGAGGTGGAGAGCTTTCATGCCCTCTCTGGGCATACAATCCTCCTAACACCTCCCTCCCAGCACCTATGTTCCCCAGCCCAGAAGCTGTCTAATGCCATACTTGGGTTTTGATGGAGGCTTCATCACATAGGCATGACTGGTTAATGGCCACCATGGGGGCCATTGGTGATTGAACGTAGTCTCCCCTCCTTTCCCCTCCCTGGAGGTCAGGTAGTAAGACTGAAAATTCTAACCCTCTAATCAGGGTCGGCTTCCCAAGTAAACAGCATCTATTCCTGTTGTTCAGTCACTAAGTCGTGTCCGACTCTGCAACTCCATGGACTAATGTGCCAGGCTTCCCTGTCCTTCACTATCTCCCGGAGTTTGCTCAAACTTTTTTCTATGCATTCTTTTCCAATCCATTCTAGAGGGCCTCATTAATATAAACTCAGGTGTGGCTGAAAGGGACTTATATATCAGTTCAGTTCACTCAGTTGTGTCCGACTCTTTGTGACCCCATGAATTGCAGCACGCCAGGTCTCCCTGTCCATCACCAAGTCACAGAGTTCACTCAGACTCATGTCCATCGAGTCAGTGATGCAATCCAGCCATCTCATCCTCGGTCGTCAACTTCTCCTCCTGCCCCCAATCCCTCCCAGCATCAGAGTCTTTTCCAATGAGTCAACTGTTTGCATGAGGTGGCCAAAGTACTGGAGTTTCAGCTTTAGCATCATTCCTTCCAAAGAAATCCCAGGGCTGATCTCCTTCAGAATGGACTGGTTGGATCTCCTTGCAGTCCAAGGGTCTCTCAAGAGTCTTCTCCAACACCACAGTTCAAAAGCATCAATTCTTCGGCACTCTGCCTTCTTCACAGTCCAACTCTCACATCCATACATGACCACAGGAAAAACCATAGCCTTGACTAGACGGACCTTAGTCGGCAAAGTAATGTCTCTGCTTTTGAATATGCTATCTCGGTTGGTCATAACTTTTCTTCCCAGGAGTAAGCGTTTTTTAATTTCATGGCTGCAATCACCAACAAATGACACCATTGTCACTCTTCTCTCTCTAATCACTGGAAATTGCAAGGGTTTTAGGAACTCTGTGCCAGAAATGGTGATGAAGGCCAACATACATATTTCTTATTATAAATCACAATATCACAATAATAAAGGTGAGACTGTCCTCAGGGAGTACTCAGAGAGAGTAAAGCCCAGTACCCAGAGAGAGTAAAAGGAAGGCTGGAGGAGGAAACTGACTAGGTATTAATAGATACCACATAACTAATGTGGAGAAGGAAATAGCAACCCACTCCAGTATTCTTGCCTAGAGAATCCCATGGACAGAGGAGCTTGGAGGGCTCCAGTCCATAGGGTTGCACAGAGTCGGACATGACCGCAGCGACTTAGCACACACACATGCACATATCCAGTGAGTGGGAGTAATCTGACCCTAGACTTTTGATCAAAGTCCTGCCGGATATCTTTCTCTTTAAAAAAAAAAAATTTTAAGTATAATTGATTATAATGTTGTGCTAGTGTCTACTGTACAACAGTGAATCAGTTATATGTACACATGTATTTAATCTTTTTTTGGATTCTTTTCTTGTATAGGTCATTGCAGAGTACTGAGAAGAGGTTCCTGTGCTATAGTAGGTTATTATCGGTTATCTATTTCATATATAGTAGGGTGTATATGTCAATACCAGTGTCGCAATTTCTGTCTCCTCCTGCTTCCCCCCTGGTACCTGTAAGTTTATTTTTTAATCTGTGACTCTGTTTTGTAAACAAGTTCATTTGTACCATTTTTTCTAGATTCCACATGTAACTGCTGGATTTCTTACACTGTTTACAATGCAGCCAGGTTGCAGGTTTCTTGATGGTAAGGGCCATGTCTTAAATTTAGTTACTTTAAAAATTTTGTTTATTACTCTATTTATTTTTGACTGTGGTGGTCTGTGTTGCTGCGACTGGACTTTCTCTAGCTGTGGTAGGCGGGGCTACTCTGTCCTTGTGGTCCTCGGGCTTCTCATCGTGGTGGCTTCTCGCTGTGGAGCTCAGGCTCGAGGCGTGGGCTTCAGAAGTTGCCTTTGCTTGGGCTTAGTTGCTCCGTGGCATTTGGAGTCTTCCCGAACCAGAGATCAAATCCGCTTACCCAGCATTGGCAGGCAGATTCTTAACCACTGGACCACAAGGCAAGTCCAAGGGCCGTGCCTTCGATTATTTATTCAACTAACATTATTTGCGTGTAGGTACTAAAAACATTTACATGCGTTTAGCTCAATTAATCTTCTCGATAATCCCGGAAGATAGAAACTGTTAGTCTCTGTGTTTTGTAGTTGAGGAAAGTAAGGGTGAAGCAACTTAATCAAGGTCACCCGATTTAAAAATAGTGGACCTCGGGCCTGGTGTACCTGTTGTCAGAGACCACTAGCAGTACAATTTATTGCTGATGCAAGGGGAGGCGGGTAAGGCAGGGCGATGTGGAGAGAATGTGATAACAGACTTCAAAATATTTGACTTCCCAAGACTTCCCTGGTGGTTCAGTGGTTAAAAATCCACCTTCCACTGCAGGGGACTTGGGTGCAACCCCTGGTCAGGCAATGCAGATCCCACATGCTGCGGCGCAACGAAGCCCGTGCTCTGCAGGATAGAGCCTGCAAAAAAAAAAAAAAGAAAGAAAAGAAAAAAAAATTTCCTAGCCCAACCAAGGGAACAGCACCAAGTTTCCTTAACCTTGACTGTAAACTTTCCAAATCTTAACTTGCTATTTGCAGGTATTCTCTCCCATTTCCCACGTTTTATTATTAAATAGAGAACACTGGACTGGGAATCAAGTTACACCTACACTTACTTTAGCAATTAACTTGCTGAGTTACCGTAGACAACCAGACATTTTAAATGGAGGTGCAAATAGTTTTCTCCAGGGGATGTTGAGACTGGAAGAAAACTGGGCTTCCCAGGTGGTGCTAATGGTAAGCTGCCAATGCAGACACAAGAGACTTGGGTTCAGTTCCTGGACTGGGACGACCCCCTGGAGCAAGGAATGGCCACCTACTCCTGTGTTCTTGCCTGGAGAATCCCATGGACAAAGGAGCCTGAAGGTCCATGGGGAGTCCATGGGGTCGCAAAGAGCTGGACACAACTGAAGTGACTTAGCATGGTCTGCAGGTTGCTAAGTTAATAAACCTCTCACTGTGCAAATACAAGGTAATATTTAATAATTTGTTGTTGTTTAGTCGCTAAGTTGTGTCTGACTCTTTAGTGACCCCATGGACTGTAGCCTGCCCGGTTCCTCTGTCCATAGAATTCTCCAGGCAAGAATACTGGGTGGGTTGCTATTTCCTACTTCAGGGGATCTTCCTGATTCAGGGATCGAACCTGTTCTCTCCTGCAGTGGCAGGCATTGGCAGGTGGATTTTTTTTACTGCTGAGCCATCAGGGAAATGATGCAGGGTTGAATTCCTTTACTTCTGAGTATCAGTTTTCCATCTGTAAGATGAAGATACTGTATACCTTACAAGGTTGTTGGGATGGTTAGAGATGGTGTATGCTAAGCCCAATGCCAAACACATGGTAGGAATCTAGTGAATGGTGAGGTGAGGTGAAGTTGCTCAGTCCTGTCCGACTCTTTGCGACCCCGTGGACTGTAACCTACTGGGCTTCTCTGTCCATGAGATTCTCCAGGCAAGAATACTGGAGTGGATTGCCATTTCCTTCTCCAGGGGATCTTCCCAACCCAGGTATCGAACCTGGGTCTCCCGCATTGGAGGCAGACGCTTTAACCTCTGAGCCACCTAATAAGTTGACAACCTGGTTTGATACTCTTGGATCACCACATACGGCAGAACAACAAACAAGCAGTACTTACACACAAAAAAAGCAGCAACCACCACCATCAACTACCCAACCAGCATGGTCTGCTGAAATCCCCTAAAGGTGACCGCTGGCTCCCCAGGGTGCTTGAAGCCCACCAAAGGCTGTGGCAAACTGGAGGTGCAGCCAGATGGAACTCTGTTCCTCTTCTGAGGCTAGGAGTGCTTTCAATGCAGGATGATGGCTTGGTGCAAAGACTCAATGGGAAATAGCTTGGACTGCCAAGTGACAGGGGTGAGCCACATGAGATGGTAGCAGGGAAGGGGCTGAGAGCAGCTGGGAGACGATGGTCTTTACTCTGCTACCGAATCACTTTATTCCTCCTTCTCTCCACTTGAGAGATCTCCAGGCCATCAGGGCTGCCCACCTGCTCCCGCTGACATATGGACATCCTTCTTCCCTCTTAGCTTGTTTGGTGCCGGGAAGAATTTGTTTTAGTTGCTAAATGCAGAGATGGCACATTATACTCTCGGGGCTATGGTGTATACATTCCTTGTGGTCCTGCTCTCAGTATAGATAAGGGCTTTAATATGTCTGAGAAAGGAGACACAGGACAGATTTTGCTTTTTTTTTTTTTTTTTCCACCATGCCAGGTGACTTGTGGGATCTTAGTTCCTTGACCAGGGATTGAACCCTGGCGCTCGGTAATGAGAGTGAGGAGTCCTAATCACTGGACCACCAGGGGATTCCCTGTGAGGCAGATTTCTTTCTTGTTTTTTTCAAGTATTTATTTGGCTGTGCCGAGTCTTAGTTGTGGCATGTGTGATCTTTAGTTACAGACTCTTAGTTGCAGCATGTGGGATCTAGTTCCCTGACCGAGGATCAAACCCTGGTGCCCTGCACTGCGAGTGTGGAGTCTTAGCCACTAGACTACCAGGGAAGTCCCAAAGCAGATTTCTTATCCCTTTGTTTAAGTACTGAACTGACTTCTGTTTGGGTTTCGATGTCTGTGAGTCAGTTTGCTCTCTTGACCACTTTTCCAAGCCACTTCCTGCCTTATGGGTATTATTCACTCCACGGATATTTATTGCGCCTTATTATATGCCTGGCATTATTTTAGGTTGTGAATAAGACAGATGAGCTCCCTGCCCTTGTGGAGTTTACATTCCGGTGAGGAGATATGAAATTTATGTATCAATAAACAAGCTAATTCAAGATAGTGGCAGCCACCCACTCCAGTATTCTTGCCTGGAGAATCCCATGGAGAGAGGAGCCTGGCAGGCTACAGTCCATAGGGTCACAAAGAGTCAGACATGACTGAAGCGACTGAGCACGCAAGTTTACTGAATTCATAGGGAAAATGTGATAAAATGACAGGAGGTGGGGAGTGGGATGGCTGTTTACATCATTTGAGAAAGGGACATTAGGACTGAGATCTGAATGATGAGAGGACTGCCATACTATTTGAGATAGGTCCCGAGCAGAGGGCCAGGCGCAGGTCCTGAAATGGCATGTTTGAGGAAGAGAAGGTTAGCTGCTGAGCCCTGGGACACAGAATAAAAGGGGAGCATGAAGCACATGAAGTTAGAAAGTAGTTCACAAAGTGGGGCCCCCCTGGATCATATTTAGCTCATGTGCTGTTTTTGAGATTTCACTAAAAACAAAAATGATCCTGACTTGCAATTTCTCTTGGAAAAAAACAAAACAAAACAAAGTTTGGCCATGCCAGCTCTCTATTCTTGAATAACATCTGATTTCAACACAGAGCAATTATATGCTCACTTGTCCGCTCCCCAACTTCCTTTAATGAGGCTCAAGGTCAGCGGTAGGTCAAATAGTAAATATTTGAATTAGGAATTTCAGAGTTACTAATTGGACTATAAAGAAAGCTGAGCAGTGAAGAATTGATGCTTTTGAACTGTGGTGTTGGAGAAGACTCTTGAGAGTCCCTTGGACAGCAAGGAGATCCAGCCAGTCCATCCTAAAGGAAATCAGTCCTGAATATTCATTGGAAGGACTGATGCTGAAGCTGAAACTCTAATAACTTTGACCACCTGGTGCGAAGAACTGACTCACTGGCAAAGATCTTGATGCTGGGAAAAATTAAAGGTGGTAGGAGAAGGGGTCGACAGAGGATGAGATGGTTGGTTGGCATCACTGACTCGATGGACATGAGTTTCAGCAAGCTCCGAGAGTTGGTGTTGGTCAGGGAGGCCTGGTGTGCTGCAGTCCATGGGGTCAAAAAGAGTTGGACACGACTGAGCGACTGAACTAAACTGAACTTCAGAGCATCCTGTAGGCTGGGAAGGGCCTCAATTCTTTTTTTCCCCCTAAGTGTGATGGAAGCATATAATGAAGGGTTTTAAGTGACAGAGTGATTTGATCTATTTCACTCTACTTTGTAGATAACAGATTGTGGCTGGGAGGGGGACAGCCAACAATTAATGCAAAGGCTGTTGGTGGTGGTTAGGACCAGTGGAGACAGAAAGAAGTAGACAGATTCTGGGCATATTTTAGAGGTAGAGTTGCCAGGACTTAACTAATGCATTAGATTTGGAAAAGAAAAGGTAATGAAGGATGCATCCCAGGAGAAAAGTCAAGCCTGGGGATATAAATTGGGAGTCATCAGTATATGGGTGATACTATTTTTTTTAATTTGAAGCGTTGATTTATAATGTTGTGCTAGTTTCTGCTGTACAGTAAAGTGAATCAGTTATACATGGACATATATCCACTCTTTTAAAGATTCTGTTCCCATAAGGTCATTAGAGTGTTGAATAGAGTCCCCTGTGCTATACAGTAGCTCCTTACTATTTTATATTTAGTAGCAGGTATGTGTCACTCCCAGTCCCCCAATTTATCCCTCTTTCTCTCTTTCCCCCCTGGTCACCATAAGTTTGTTTTCTATATATGGTACTCTGTTTCTCTTTCATAAATAAATTCATTTGTATCTTTTTTTTTAGATTCCACCTATAAGCAATATCATGTATTTATCTTTCTCTGATTTTTTTACTTAGTATGGTAGTCTCTAGGTCTGTACATGTTGCTGCGATATGGATGATATTTAAACACACGAGAGACTTCCCTGGTGGTACAGTGGATAAGAATCCACCTGCCATTGTAGGGGACATGGGTTCGATCCCTGGTCCAGGAACCTTCTACATGCTGTGGAGGAACTAAGCCCATGTGCACCACAGGTACTGAAGCCATTGTGCCCTAGAGCCTGTGTCCCCAGCAAGAGAAGCCACCCCAGTGACAAGCCCGCCCACCACAATAATGAGTAGTCCCAGCACAGCAAAGAAGACCCGGAGCAACCAAAAAGAAATAATTTTAAAAGCCAAACCAAAGCAAACCCGTGGGAATGAATGAGGTCACTGAGGGAGGAAATGTAGATAGGAAATAAAATGCAGAGTTAGAGGAATTTTGTTTTCCTGTTCAAATTTAAAGTATCTAAATTCCTGGTATCATGCAGGCTACTAGAATGTCAACATTGAAAAAGCAATCTAAGGTCATCTATCTGGCCACTCTTCCTACCCACATATGTATTTACTCAAACCCCTCTACAAAATGTTCCATCAAGTTGGCGCATCATTGTCAAGAAGCATACTATTTCCATTAAGACCTTCCATTCATTAGAAAGTGGCTTTTCCTCCTGTCAAACTTTTACATAGATGAATATATATATATATCCCCAAAGGGACAGTGTTGAGAGTAAGAGAACGTACTAATCATAATTATACCAAGACACCTGGGACTTTCCTGGACAAATCTGGTAACAATACCTTAGCCATCTCTGTCTCTAGATTGTCAACTGGATGACTTTGGAGCAAGTGAGTGAGATTCTCTCAGTTGTGTTCAACTCCTTGCGTCCCCATGGACTATAGCTTGCCAGGTTTCTCTGTACATGGAATTCTCCGGGCAAGAATACTGGAGTGGTTTGCCATTTTCTTTTCCAGGTGATCTTCCCGACCCAGGGATCAGAGGTCTCCTGTACTGCAGGCAGATTCTTTACCATCTGAGACACCAGGGAAGCCTACTTTTAAGAGACATTTCTAAGGTCAACTTAAAAAGTATCAGCAGATACATGCTTGACTTTATCTTATAATCTATAGATAATACATTAGAATATGTAATGAATCCATACACCTTTTCTATAGAAAGTCCCCATGTGTACACAATTATATCCATGTATGTCCATGGAAGAAGTAAGAGAGTTCCAGAAAAACATCTATTTCTGCTTTATTGACTATGCCAAAGCCTTTGACTGTGTGGATCACAATAAACTGTGGAAAATTCTGAAAGAGATGGGAATACCAGACCACCTGACCTGCCTCTTAAGAAATCTGTATGCAGGTCAGGAAGCAGCAGTTAGAACTGGACATGGAACAAAAGACTGGTTCCAGATAGGAAAAGGAGTACGTCAAGGCTATATATTGTCACCCTGCTTATTTAACTTATATGCAGAGTACATCATGAGAGACACTGGGCTGGAAGAAACACAAGCTGGAATTGAGATTGCCGGGAGAAATATCAATAACCTCAGATATGCAGATGACACCACCCTTATGGCAGAAAGGGAAGAGGAACTAAAGAGCCTGTTGATGAAAGTGAAAGTGGAGAGTGAAAAAGGTGGCTTAAAGCTCAACATTCAGAAAATGAAGATCATGGCATCCAGTCCCATCACTTCATCAGAAATAGATGGGGAAACAGTAGAAACAGTGTCAGACTTTATTTTTTGGGGCTCCAGAATCACTGCAGATGGTGACTGCAGCCATGAAATTAAAAGGCGCTTACTCCTTGGAAGGAAAGTTATGACCAACCTACATAGTATATTCAAAAGCAGAGACATTACTTTGCTGACTAAGATCCGTCTAGTCAAGGCTATGGTTTTTCCTGTGGTCATGTATGGATGTGAGAGTTGGACTGTGAAGAAAGCTGAGCACCGAAGAATTGATGCTTTTGAACTGTGGTGTTGGAGAAGACTCTTGAAAGTCCCTTGGACTGCAAGGAGATCCAACCAGTCCATTCTGAAGGAGATCAACCTTGGGATTTCTTTGGAAGGACTGATGCTAAAGCTGAAACTCCAGTACTTTGGCCACCTCATGCGAAGAGCTGACCACCTCATGCAAAGAGTTGACTCATTGGAAAAGACTCTGATGCTGGGAGGGATTGGGGTCAGGAGGAGAAGGGGATGAAAGAGGATGAGATGGCTGGATGGCATCACTGACTCGATGGACGTGAGTCTGAGTGAACTCTGGGAGTTGGTGATGGACAGAGAGGCCTGGCATACTGTGATTCATGGGGTCACAAAGAGTTGGACACGACTGAGCGACTGAACTGAACTGAACTGAAGTCCATGGGATTCTCCAGGCAAGAATACTGGAGTGGGTTGCCATTTTCTTCTCCAGGGCATCTTCCCAACCCAGAGATTGAACCTGCACTTTCTGCATTGGCAGGCGGCTTCTTTACTGCTGAGCCACCTGGAAAGCCCAAAAGAGGGAATTAAGGGGCATTAAACTATTAGCCTAAGATCAAGTTAGCATAACTTAAATTAGCATAACTCAAGTTAGCAAAGTAGTAGTAGCATGGAGCAGAGTTAGACCAGATGCTACTAGTTGAAATACTTTCATTGCTTTATTTATAAATTTCAGTTTATAAACCCCTTTCGCATGCATGTGTCACTAGACTTTCACTGCACTCTGCCAGGTATCATGATCATTTTCTGGTACAGCAAACTTAAGTTTCAGAGGGGCCACTTCCCCAAGATCACTAGATGTTAAAAAGTAGAGGGTGGGGCTAACTTTGTTCAGTATCCTGTGGTAGATCATAATGGAACAGAATATGAGAATAAATATATATAACTGAATCACTTTGCTGTACAGTAGAAATTAACATAACATTGTAAATCCACTATAGTTGAATAAAAGAAAAAGTAGAGTGGGAACTTGAACTTGTCTTTTGTTTTCTCTTGACAGGTCCTGTGTTCTTTCCATTACTCCATACTAATCTACTGAGTGCTACATTAAAGTTTTAGGCCTAAATTATACTTTTCCGCACAGTTTTAATTCCATAGCACTAATTTTGTTCCCTGGTGTGTAAAAAGTAGTCATTACCTATCATTAAATGAGATATATGTGAAAGTATTTTATAAATTGTAAGGCACTGGACAAATAAACATTTGAAGCCTAGTTTGGAGATTGGCATTTTTTTCTTTCCCTCCAAGTTAGAGGAAATATATTCAGTTGATAAGTGAAATGGGTGAGAGGTATACAAAGTAGTACTTACAATCATTCTAACACAGGCATACCTCATTTTATTGCACTTTGAAATTGCACTTTACAAATTGAAGATTTGTGGCAACTTTGCATTGAACTAGTCTATTGGTGTCATTTTCCAACAGCATTTGCTCACTTTGTGTCCCCATGTCACACTTTGATAATTCCCACAATATTTAAAACTTTTCCCATATTGTATTTGTTCAGTTCAGTCCAGTCGCTCAGTTGTGTCCGACTCTGCGACACCATGAACTGCAGCACACCAGGCCTCCCTGTCCATCACCAACTCCGGAGTTCACCCAAACCCATGCCCATTGAGTTGGTGATGCCATCCAACCATCTTATCCTCTGTTATCCCCTTCTCCTCCTGCCTTCAATCCCTCCCAGCATCAGAGTCTTTTCCAATGAGTCAGCTCTTCGAATCAGGGGGCCAAAGTACTGGAGTTTCAGCCTCAACACCAGTCCTTCCAAGGAACACCCAGGACTGATCTCCCTTAGGATAGACTGGTTGAATCTCCTTGCAGCCCAAGGGGCTCTCAAGAGTATTCTCCAACACCACAGTTCAAAAGCATCAATTCTTCAGTGCTCATGTTTCCTTTATAGTCCAACTCTCACATCCATACATGACCATTGTTATGGTCATCTATAATCAGTGATCTTTGAGGTTACTGCTATGGTCACTGAAGGCTCAGATGATGGTTAGCATATTCTACAAGAATTTTTAAATTAAGATATGTATCAATACTTTTCAAGACATAATGCTATTACATACTTGATAGACTACAGTAACTTTTTTATGTATTGGGAAGTCCAAAATTTGTGTGACTTGCTTTATTGCTTATCACGGTGGTCTGGAATGGAACTTGCAACGTCTTTGAGGTGTGTCTGTAAATGTTAGATGCATTAGTGTGTGTGCCCACGTGGGCATGCTCAGTTGTGTCCATCTCTTTTGTGACCCCATGGACTGTAGCCTGCCAGGCTCCTCTCTCCATAGGATTTTCCAGGCAGGAATACTGGAGTGTGTTGCCATATCCTCCTCCAGGGAATCTTCTTGACCTAGGGACTGAAATCGGAGAAGGCAATGGCACCCCACTCCAGTACTCTTGCCTGGAAAATCCCATGGACAGAGGAGCCTCATAGGCTACAGTCCATGAGGTCGCTAAGAGTTGGACACAACTGAGCGACTTCACTTTCACGCATTGGAGAAGGAAATGGCAACCCACTCCAGCATTCTTGCCTGGAGAATCCCAGGGACAGGGGAGCCTGGTGGGCTGCCGTCTCTGGGGTTGCACAGAGTCGGACACAACTGACGTGACTTAGTAGCAGCAGCAGGGACTGAAATGTCTCTTGTATCTCTTGCATGGATTCTTTACCACTGAGCCAACTGGGAAGCCCTAGCTGCATTAGCGGAAAAGTGAAAGTGAAATCGCTCAGTCATGTCCAACTCTGCGACCCCATGGACTGTAGCCCACCAGGTTCCTCCATCCATGGGATTCTCCAGGCAAGAGTACTGGAGTGGGTAGCAATTTCCTTCTCCAGGGCATCTTCCTGATCTAGGAATTGAACCCAGATCTCCCACATTGTAGGTAGACACTTTACCATCTGAGCCATCAGGGAAGTCTTTAGGGGTAAGTTTCTAAAAGGACATGACAAGAAGACATCTTTGGGACCAATTCTTAGAATTTGGGAACATGGTTGCTATTTGTGGTCTAATGCAAAACCTTTCACATAGCTCTAAGAGGTATAAAGAAGCTCCCCAAGGCATGGAGGATCAAGGATTCAACAACTCCTGTTGCTGTCTAAATCAATCTCAGATTTAACAAGAATTCACTGGCTTTTGATCAAGGACCCATTACACATGCTCTGAGTTTTGACAGCTTTTGGGTCCTCCGAAAAACCCAGTAGGGGGTTTATATGCTTGGCACTCCTTAAGCTCTTCTTTAAGTGTTACAGTAAAGGACTCAATAACCTCAAGGCTACTCAACTCAGTGAAGTGCCAGCTCCTTAGAGAATGGCATTCAAGGCCCTCCTTGGTTTGTAACCTACCTTTGCAATTGCCACTCCCACTGTTGTCAGGAATAAACACTGTTCCAGTTAAATTAAGCTGCTCACTACCTCCTGAGGATGTTCTATTGTCCGTTTGGATACCTTTATTTTCTTGGCTGTTTGGTGTAACATGTGGGATCTTAGTTCCCTGACCAGGGATCCAGCCCATGCCCCATGTGAAAACTAATTTCACATTCTTTTTACTTTTTCATGTAGGTACTAGAAAATTTAATGTATGTATGTGGCTTGCATTCTATATATATGTGTGTATGCTCAGCTCAGTTATGTATATGACTTTGAGACCCCAGGACTGCAGCCCACCGGGCTCCTGAGTCTGTGGAATTCTCCAGGCAAGAATACTGGAGTGAGTTGCCATTTCCTACTCCAGATTTATCTGACCTGGGGATTGAACCCATGTATCCTGCACTGCGTGCGGATCTTTACTGCTGAGCCACTTATTTTTAATTAAGAATACGTTTTTTAAGACTTTTTTTTGAAGTGGACCATTTTTAAAGTCTTTATTGAATTTGTTACAAGATTGCTTGTTTTATGTTTTGGTTTATTGTCTGCAAGGCATGTGGGGTCTTAGCTCCCTGAGCAGGGATCAAACATGCACCCCCCTGTATTGGAAGGCCAAGACTTAACCGCTGGACCACCAGGGAAGTCCCTTGAATTACAGTTTTAATATACAGTGCTCCTCTAGATCATTAGCCTACTCTTAGGCCCGTGTAGAAGTGAGCCCACCCTTCAAGCCCCACCTTGTACTTTCTCACATCTTGAAATAATATGATAAATGATAAAAAAAATTCTAAGTCTGGGTTCATATATTTGATACAGACATACCCTTTACGTTATCAAACTAAGTTATGTCAGATCAGCTGGACAGATAAAAGCAAAGTCTTTTTGCCAATGGCATAGGACAATTAAAATGCTCTGGAAGTGTTAAGATGACTTCTTACAGGCACACATACTAGAAAAACTCCAAACCCCTGAATTCAATCTATATTTCTCCTATTGTTCTTCACTTCTAGTCACTAAGATGTTAGCTCTTCCTATGAAATTCAATTCTGTTACTTTTCTTTCAGTATATACCTAGTCTGTCTTAGTTGCTTTGCTTTTAAAGTCTAGTTTCCAAGTAGTTTCCCAGCTTCCTGCCCCCTACCCATGTTCATTCCATTCTATATACTGCAACTAAAATAATCTTCCATATTTTTTGCAGATAAATTCTTGGCTCAAAAACTTTCTTTTCACCCAGTGTCTGTAGGAAGAATTCTTTTGTTCAACATTCAAGGCTTTTTCATACCTTAACCTTGGACCTAAAACCTGGGCTTCAGGGAAATCAGATTGAGCTTATGTAAATCACTTAGAACTCTGCCTGGCTTATATTGTAAGAAAGTCTTAGCTATTACCTCCTTCCTACAATTGATAGAACCTGTTAACTCTAAACCCTAATTTACCACATATTTAACAATAAAATCTAAGATTCGGTGGAATATACATAAAAGATAATATTTCTTTTATGTGACAGTAAACGTGTGGGATGTGTCATTTAAAGAAAAAATAAAGCCTGGGAAAATGTAAATGTGTTCTGGATTTAGCACAGTGGTGCCCAAACTTTAGCCTTATTAGAATAATGGGAAGCTTGCTTTTTCTTTGGCCAAGGCTCAAAACTTTCTGGGATCTTAGTTTCCTGACCAGGGTACCAGAGATTGAACCTGCGCCTGTTGCAGTGGAAGTGCAGACCCCTGACCACTGGACCATCTGGGAATTCTCACAGAAAAAGCTGGGAAGCTTTCAAAACTAACACAGGTGTCTGAGCCCTGCTCTAGCTTTACTGAATCTCTTCAGTGGTAGGGGCACGTGAATTTTAAAAAAAGCTTCACACACGATTCACGTACACTTTTTTAACAACTTTGTATGAAATTTTCATGTGCACCTATAACCAAGAATTACTGGTTTAATACAGAAACTCTGGATTAAGGAAGTTGGTCATGCTTAGCATGTATTTTTCACTATTTTCTCCTGGAACATGATTTTATAAAACAGAGAACTAATTAGCTCTGAATAACTTTTGTGTTCATGAACAATGTTCTTAAAAACAACAAGATAACCTTGAATTTGATTTAGGGAGTTGGAAAAGAACAAGTCATATATACCACAAACGCCGCCACACTTGGCTTTCATTTAAAAGCTTGTCTGTTAGTCTGACTTCTATTAATTTATAAATTTCAAACCAAATTCTTAAGTAAATATATATTTAGTATGTACAACATTTACAGTTTTTACAACCCAAACTTTAGCTATATAAGCGTGTGAAAAAACTGGCATTTAAGTATGTAATACTTCAAAAACACCTCTACCTCAAAGATATTTTACACTCATTTTCCAAAGTGGTCTCTTCGTAGGCTCATTGTATCTCAACAATCAAGCCAGGTTACCAAATCTCTAGGCATGGAGTAAAGGGTACTGTACTGAGACAGCATTTCTACACAACAGTACAAAATCGTGGGTCTCTGAAACCCTATAATAAAGCTCCCTTCACTCTCCAATCCTGAGACAACAAATCCTGTAGTTCCCCCTCGTCATCGCTGTCAACATTCTCCTCTTCCTTTTTCTGCAGTTCTTTTATGGTCAGAACCTCTTTAAGCTTATTTTTTATTTCATCCTGGCGATTCCGCAGCTTTTCCACTCGACGGTAACACTCAATCTGCTCATCGATCTCCCCAATCTGCCGGTCCAACCGTCCCTCCTCATCCTCTTCGGCAACTATGGCTTCGGAAATAGTGTTGACCTGTCTCATAGCTTTTTGAAATTCGTCCCATTCTTTGTCCATCTGGTCCTTTGGGGCATCAACCTTTCGTACCCTCGCATCTATCTCAGGGTCGTCAAAAAACCCTTCCGGTAATGCTTCCGCAGTGTTTTCTCTCCGTTCCACTACTTTTTCATGTATTTCTGCTTTCTCAATTGACCCGGAATGAGGGATTAAAGGGGCCTTGGGAGGATTCGTATCCGAGAAATTGCTTGGCAGCCTACTACCAGTTGCCTCCCGCGAGGAGGAAAGTGAGTGTTCCTTGCTCTGTGAATTGGACAGCTGCTTACAGGCATCCCCCTTCTTCCCTTCTCCTCTTCCTCCTCCCTCCTCCTCCTCCTCGTCCTCCTCGTCATCATAATCAAGGAGTAAACCGAATCCCGAAGCTTTACCGACGGTCGCCCTAGTGGACTCCTTTCCGGCTTTGTCAAAGTTGGTGGGCAAAGCGGACGTGGAGGGCTGTACCTGAGGAGCGAGGGAGGCCTTCGGTCTTTTGGCATCTTGGCTCTCCGAGTCCGGCGCCTTCCTCTTGGTGGACTGAGGCACTGCGCTGGCAGACGGGCCCTGGGCTGCTTCCTTCGCGCCTTTCAGCTCGGCCACTTTCTCTCGGTGCTGCTTTCCCAGGACGTGAGTCTGCCACAGGAGCTCGCTCTTAACCGGAGTGTTACACAGGGCACAACTCAGCTGCCCCAAGCGGTTGTACTTCGCGAATGGAGATTCTATCCGTTTCCGGTTGGTGCTCAGACGCTGTTTCTCCTTCATCAACCGCCGCAGTTCGTCCTGATTCACCACTCGCTTCCCCGCGGCAGGCCGAGCTGAGGCGGACGACGCCATCTTTGCGATCCGACCGGAGGCGATCTTGGCTTCCGTTCCGGCGACGCCTGATGACGTAACTTCCTGTCCGGACGCGGATTGGCTGAGGCTCCGGGACGTGAGCGGTGGCGCCCAGATTTCCTTCAGTAACGTTTATTTCTTCAGTAACAGACGGTTTTTGCCTGTAGGGTCGTTTCTCCGACACTCTGTTCATGGCTGCGATAAAAGCCATAAACTCCAAGGCTGAAGTGGCACGGGCCCAGGCGGCCTTGGCCGTCAATATATGCGCCGCCCGAGGGCTGCAGGATGTGTTGCGGACAACTTGGGTCCCAAGGGCACCATGAAAATGTGAGGCGGCCGTTGGAGCGGCGGTTAGGGCATCGGGGTTTGTTGGGCATAGGGGCGCCCTGTGAGGCAGAGGTTCCGCGGAGTTTGGAGCCATGTGGACGCATTTGTGGGCCTGCTTTCCCTCATTTTCTTTCCTGCCCTGTGTTCATCTGCCTGAATGAGGAGGAGAAATGCTCCCCGAAGAAAGGGCTCACGAGTGAAGCAGCGATCACCCCCCCGGCCCCACCCCCCCAACTTCTTGTTTAGGTTCATATGCATTTAAAAGTTCATTAAGTGTCTGGAATGAAACATTAGCTCTCTTGCCTTTAAAGAGTTTGGGTTTTGTTTGGCAATGTGCTGTAGTGGAGAGGGCTCGGGCTCTGGAGCCTGGCAGCCTTGGGTTCAAATCCAAGTTCTCCTTTAGATTTTAGGTCCTTAGGCAAGTTGAACGCTCTGTGCATACGGTTCATCATGTCTGTTCATCCTTTAGCATGTATTTATTTAGGACCATTATTTGCTTTAGAAGAGAGTGAAGATGGGAGAGAGACTTCCCTGGCTGTCTGCTGGTTAAGACTCCCGGCTTCCACTCCAGGAGGAGCGGCTCCCCGGTGGGGGAATTAGAAGATCCCTCATGCCGCGTGGTGTGACCAAGAAAAAAAGAGTGAGGGAGAGAGACTAGTGAGGGCAATGATGAAGTGTAAGAGGAGAGATACAGTCTCAGAAGAATGAGCAGAGTAATTAATAGTAAAAAGGGCACTGATGTCTAGTTGAGATGCTGGGAATAGAGATGACCAAGCTACAGTTTCTGTTCTTAAGGAGTTCTGGTAGAGATAAATGGCTTATATATATATAATAGTATATATTGTACTGAGGAAACTGATGACAGAAGGGAGAAAGGAAAGCTTCTCAAATAATAGAATTTTTCCTCAATCTTGAAAGAGAGTTAGAGTTCACCAGTTAGAGAAGGGAGTAAAGGCCTTCTAGGTAGAATAACTTCAGGACCAAGAAAGCCCACGGTATAAATCCAACAGAAGCGAAACCAAACATGATTTATTAAGGGAACCACACGATTTTCCCACAAGATCTCACATGGTAGAAGAAGTAGAAAAAAATAGACATTCCCCAAATTGGGAAAGGTAAACTATGTCATTGTAAAATAGCTTGGATTTTACCTTGAAGGTGATGGAGAACATGAAAATCATGGAAGAAATTTTTTTTTTTCAGGGAACTGAAATCACACTGTGTTTTAGAAAGATAAATGCAGTGTGGAGGGTAGATTCCAGTTCAGAAATATCAGGATGCTAAGTAGTCCAGATTAGAGATGATGATGACAGTGGAAATGACAGGAGAGGGTAGATTCAAGAGACCTTTAGATTGTAATGTTGACAGAACTTGATCTTATAAACATGAAAGATGAAGGAAAAAATAGTTCAGTGAATGAAGGTAACATTTCATAAAAATAAGAAACCTACAGAAAATTCACAAATATGTGGTTTGTAGACTTCCAAGTACCCTTCCAAGTACTAAACCACTGTTCATAACTCATCGACTGCTTCTATCCTTAGACTTGTAAATCCTCCTTTGGAAATGAAATCACCGTTGTAGTCCATCTGGGGAGAAGTGATATTGTGGGTTGCAAATGGTGTGGTATCCCCCATGATATAAGGGAAGTTTTCCGCACCCAGTTATTTATATTAAAGACAGTGGAGTGGCAAGTACTGGAAGTGTCTTGTTTGGCTTTTGCCATATGAGGTTAATAACCACTGTTTTCTGAACAGGCTTGTTTCTGGCGCAGGAGATGTCAAACTCACCAAAGATGGCAATGTGCTGCTCCATGAGATGGTGAGCTGATGTTGCTGACTTAATAAACCTTGATAAGTCATGACTGAGGACATAGTACAATTTATATGTCTTTAATCCAAGACCATCAGCTAAATACTGCTGTCATGAGATATGTTTGTTGGATTAAACCTTAGGGGGAATAAAAAGTCTATTAACTGTTTTCAAATCTTACACATAATAGCTTAGGGATACTTCCAAATTAGTTACATTTTTTAAAGGCACTGCAGTATGTTCTTTGTAATCATGGGGAAAAAAATTCCTTGCAATTTTAGTAAATATATTCATCTTCAAGATTGAAGGATTTAATCTTATTTTGGAAATGTCATTGCATTCTGAAGCAGAGATGCTTTTAT
Organism: Madoqua kirkii; assembly: GCA_006408675.1. Lineage (NCBI taxonomy): Eukaryota > Metazoa > Chordata > Mammalia > Artiodactyla > Bovidae > Madoqua > Madoqua kirkii. The sequence continues at coordinate 38,098 of SJYC01141934.1, forward strand.
AAAATGTTCAAACCTCGTTAGTTCTCAGTTTTTAACTTGGTTTTGACATTTATTATGTATGATAATACAGAACTTGTGAACTAATAGAATGAAGCTTATTTGACTTCTTACTTTTACTTTTGACCCTTATGTTATCTTGCTTGTGGTGGACTCTTTCTTTCTCTTATTCTCTCTCTTTTGTAATCTGCTTACTTTTTTCAGCAAATTCAACACCCAACAGCTTCTTTGATAGCAAAAGTAGCAACAGCCCAGGATGACATTACAGGAGATGGTACTACTTCAAATGTTCTGATCATTGGAGAGTTACTAAAACAAGCTGATCTTTACATTTCTGAGGTATTAGAATTTCACAGAATACACATTCATGTGGTATTTTATTTTTGAATAGAAAGTTTATTTTTTGTTAGTAAAATGGTTTAATTTTAGACTGCATTAATTTTTATAGGCTCATAACAATGAGCCTTTTTGCCAAAATAATGCCTTTTTATTGAAATGATATACCTAACCTTAACCCTAAAAAATAAAGTATTTGAGATACATAAAAGTTAAAAAATTAGCCATGTACCCATGACTAATGGCCTAAGAAAGAAAATATCACTGATAAGGCTGAAACCAAATTATGACCTTTTAAAAAAATAACTAGAGGAAAATTATTGAAGCTTATCCACATTGTGAGTTTACCTACCTTTCTAGTTTTAGTTCCCTTTGTAAACAGTCTACTGTAGCCAGACGCTTTTGTTCACTGGCCTGTGAAATAATTACATACATTTCTACCTCCGTGCCTTTGTTAAATTTATATATATTTTTTGCATATTTATCTGTATTTTCTACTTAAGTAGTTGAATTTCTACTCTTTCAAGGACCATTTTAGCAAAGCGCAATCTGGTCAAAGTGCTCAAAGGATCACTTCTGTGTGTTTCATTTAGTATTGGGAACTGTCTATTAATTCAGTGCATACAACTTATCTTAGGATGCTTTTGGCTGTAAGCAGTAGAAACTTGACTAAAAGTCACTTAAACAATAAAAAATTTTCTCCCATAGCAAAAAATAGAGCAATAAAGCAGGCTTCTAGGGTTCATTGATTAAAAATTTACCAAGTCATCAATTGCCCAGGTCCTTTCTGTCTCAGCTCTTGCACTTATGATGCTGTTTCATCATGGGCTTATTTCCATCCTGAATGAAAGACTGTCAGAAGAGATCAGGCGCCCTGCTTCCCTTACTAATCCTCAGCAGGAGAGGACAAGAGAAAACAATGCAGTCAGTCATGGACTAAAAGTCCTTCCTTTATATGATTGGGCCAACATTGGTCTTATGTCCATCTTAAACCAATGACAGTTTTGGGGAAATTGACTTAATCTAAAGGTAATCAGGAAGAACTCTCTGTAGGAAATAGGCCTGGGCTGAATCTTTGGATAAGAAGGAGTGAGCCTGGTGAAAGAGTGACAGGTGAGGAGAATGACATTCCAGGCAGAAGGGACAGCATGAGCAGAGGCACAGAAAAGAGAAACAACCGGTGTGTGTGCACAGCTGCAAGCAGTTTGGCATTGATGGAGTTTAAAGTGATGCAGACAGTAGTGAATAGGCACTTAATATTAACCAAGAAGAATATTCATATTAACATATTAATGAGTTAATTAATGGTCAGATGGGCATTTCAGATATTTAGGAGACAGTTTAAGAGAGTGAAGACTGATGTTTTTCCTATTAGTCCAGGTGAAAAGTTGTGAGGTCCTAGGCTGAAGAAATGTTTTGAAGATGGTTAGTAACACAGGCTCTGACATCAGGTCTTGTGGGTATAAATCCTGACTCTGGCTCTTACTAGGCTGGGGAGCTAAGCTTTTAAGCCTAAATTTCCTCATCTGTGAAACAGGAATAGTATCGGCACCCACTTCCTAGTGTTGAGGGGACTGAAATAATACATGGAAAGTCCTTAGAACAGTGCCTGGTACAAATGCTCAATAAATGTCAACTTTTGAAGTTACTGTAGGACTGATGTAAATGAATGGAGGATGGGAATAAATTAGAACTAGTTCCAGCTTTCAGTAAGTTTATGTATTACTTTCCAGAATAAGCAATAGTGTTTTTTCAAAAAAATTTTTGTTATAATGTCAGACCTATAGAAAATTTGCAAGAATACTCCAAAGGGTAACATTTCTCTCTTGCTCATAAATATATATATATATGTTTTATATATATATATATATATATACCATACATACCATATATTTATATAGTAATATACATATTTTTTCTAATGGTATAAGAATAAGTTCCAGACATGGTGATCTAAATATTTTAGTGTATCTTTCTTAAAACCATGGAATTCTCATATATAATCATAGTGATCAAAACAGGACATTAATATAAACACACTGATTCAGTACTATTATCTGATCTGCAGGTTTTGTTCAAATTTCATCACTTATCCCAATACTGTCCTTTATAGCAGAAGAAAATTTAGGCTTATTCATCATATTCAGCTGTCATATCGCTTTAGTCTTCTTTAAGCTGGAATAGTTCCTAAGCCATCTGTTGTGTTCATGACATTGCTGACATAGCTACTTTTAGAGTATAGGCTGTTTGTTTGTTTGTTTTTTTTTAAGAAAGTCCTTCAGTTTGGATTTGTCTATTTCCTCATGATCAGATTCAGGTTATGAAATTTCGGCAGGAATGCCATGGAAGTGCTGTTGACGTCTTAGTGCAATTTATCAGGAGGCACATGGTGTGTGTTTGTTCCATTCTATGATGTTAACTTTGAACATTTCATGAAGGTGCTGCCTATCTGTCATTTTTCTCCAAACTGTGCTGGTTCTTTTCCTCTTCATTACAGGGAGTCTTGTGCTCATTTGGAAGAGTACTACACAACAATGTGTTATAGTTTTCAAAAATAAGAATAACTTTTGTAGCTTTTTGTACTGTCATATAAACAATTTTTCTGTAAGTTTGAGATTATTTTAAATATGAAGCACTGAAAGAGTACTTTTATAAATTACATACCTACACTTATATTTAGTGGCATTGATGTGGGTAATTACTTTTTTTGGACAATTATATTAATAGGAAAAGATTGTTACTTTTACTTTGTATAACTTACTTTATAGTTTTATGTTGTTCTATTAGGGCCTGCACCCTAGAATAATAGCTGAAGGCTTTGAAATTGCAAAAATAAAGGCACTTGAAGTTTTGGAACAAGTTAAAATTAAAAAAGAGATGAAAAGAGAAATCCTTTTAGATGTGGCTAGAACATCTCTACAAACTAAGGTTCATCCTCAGCTGGCTAATGTGTTAACAGAGGTATGTAGTTAAACGTTTGCAGAATGAGTGCAGACTAACACATGGTGACATTTTTCTTTTTCTTATAAGATGATCAGCTATTTGTGTGTGCTTGTGTGTGTCTGTGTGTGTGTGTGCATGCACGTGCGTGTGTGCATGCATGGGCACACACTCCGTTGTGTCCTACTTTTTGTGACACCATGGACTCTTTGCTTCTCTGCCCATGGAGTTTTCCAGGCAAGAATATTGGAGTGGGTTGCCATTTCCTCCTCCAGGGGATCTTCCCAAC
>SJYC01141936.1:0-12178 GCA_006408675.1 Madoqua kirkii
GTCTTTGCATCAGGTGGCCAAAATATTGGAGTTTCAGCTTTAGCATCAGTCCTTCCAATGCATATTCAGGATTGATTTCCTTTAGGATGGACTGGTTGGATCTCCTTGCAGTCCAAGGGACTCTCAAGAGTCTTCTCCAGCACCACAGTTCAAAAGCATCAATTCTTCGGTGCTCAGCATTCCTTTATAGTCCAACTCTTACATCCATACATGACTACTGGAAAAACCATAGCTTTAGCTAGACGGACTTTATTGGCAAAGTAATGTCTCTGCTTTTTAATATGCTGTCTAGGTTGGTCATAGCTTTTCATCCAAGGAGCAAGTGTCTTAATTTCATGGCTTCAGTCACCATCTGCAATGATTTTGGAGCTCCCGAAAATAAAGTCTGTCACTGTTTCCACTGTTTCCCCATCTATTTGCCATGAAGTGAGGGGCCAGATGCCATGATCTTAGTTTTCTGAATGTTGAGTTTTAAGCCAACTTTTTCACTCTCCTCTTTCACTTTCATCAAGAGACTTTTTAGTTCTTCACTTTTCTGCCATAAGGGTGGTTTCATCTGCATATCTGAGGTTATTGATATTTCTCCCAGCAGCCTTGATTCCAGCTTGTGCTTCATCCAGCCTGGCATTTCGCATGATGGATTCTGCATATAAGTTAAATAAGCAGGATGACAATATACAACCTTGACATACTCCTTTCCCGATTTGGAACCAGTCTGTTGTTCATGTCCAGTTTTAACTGTTGCTTCTTGACCTGCATACAGATTTCTCAGGAGGCAGGTCAGGTGGTCTGGTATTCCCCTCTCTTGAAGAATTTTCCACAGTTTGTTGTGATCCACCCAAAGGCTTTGGTGTAGTCAATAAAGCAGAAGTAGATGGTTTTTCTGGAGCTCTCTTGCTTTTTTTGATGATCCAGCGGATGTTGGCAATTTGATCTCTGGTTCCTCTGCCTTTTCTGAATCCAGCTTGAACATCTGGAAGTTCATGGTTCACATACTGTTGAAGCCTGGCTTGGAGAATTTTGCACATTACTTTGCTAGCGTGTGAGATGAGTGCAACTGTGTGGTAGTTTGAACATTCTTTGGCATTGCCTTTCTTTGGGATTGGAATGAAAACTGACCTTTTCCAGTCCTGTGGCCACTGCTGAGTTTTCCAGATTTGCTGGCATATTGAATGCAGCACTTTCACAGTATCATCTTTTCGGATTTGAAATAACTCAACTGGAATTCCATCCCCTCCGCTAGCTTTGTTTGTAATGATGCTTCCTAAGGCCCACTTGACTTTGCATTCCAGGATGTCTGGTTCTAGGTGAGTGATCACACCATCATGGTTATCTGAGTCATGAAGATCTTTTTTGTATAGTTCTGTGTATTCTTACCATCTCTTCTTAACATCCTCTTCTTCTTTTAGGTCCAGATCATTTGTGTTCTTTATCGAGCCCATCTTTGCATGAAATGTCCCCTTGGTATCTCTAATTTTCTTGACAAGATCTCTAGTCTTTCCCATTCTATTGTTTTCCTCTATTTCTTTGCATTGATCACTGAGGAAGGCTTTCTTATCTCTCCTTGCTATTCCTTGGAACTCTGCATTCAAATAGGTATATCTTTCCTTTTCTCCTTTGCCTTTTGCTTTTCTTCTTTTCTCAGCTATTTGTAAGGCCTCCTCAGACAACCCTTTGCCTTATTGCATTTGTTTTTCTTGGGGATGGTCTTGTTCACTGCCTCCTATTCAGTGTCATGAACCTCCATCCATGGTTTCTCAGGCACGTTGTCTATCAGATCTAATCTCTTGAATCTGTTTCTTCCATCCACTATATAATCATAAGGGATTTGATATAGGCCATACCTGAATGCTGTAGTGATTTTCCCTACTTTCTTCAATTTAAGTCTGAATGTGGCAATAAGGAGTTCACCTGAGCCACAGTCAGTTCCTGGTCTTGTTTTTGCTGACTGTATAGAGCGTCTCCATCTTTGGCTGCAAAGAATCAGTCTGATTTAGAATTGTCCATCTGGTGATGTCCACGTGTAGTCTTCTCTTGTGTTTTTGGAAGAGGGTGTTTGCTATGACCAGTGCGTTCTCTTGGCAAAACCCTGTCAGCCTTTGCCCTGTTTCAGTTTGTACTCCAAGGGCAAATTTGCCTGTTACTCCAGGTAGCTCTTGATTTCCTACTTTTGCACTCCAGTCCCATATAATGAAAAGGACATCTTTTTTGGGTGTTAGTTCTAGAAGGTCTTGTAGGTCTTCATAGAGCCATTCAACTTCAGCTTCTTCAGCATTACTGGTTGGGGCATAGACTTGGATTACTGTGATATTGAATGGTTTGCCTGGAATTGAACAGGATCATCCTGTTGTTTTTGAGAGTGCATCCAAGTTCTGCATTTTGGACTCTTTTGTTGACTATAAGGGCTATTCCCTTTCTTCTAAGAGATTCTTGCCCACAGTGGTAGATATAATAGTCATTTGAGGTAAATTCACCCATTCCAGTTTATTTTAATTCCCTGATTCGTAAAATTGACGTCTCCTGTTTGACCAGTTCCAATTTGCTTCGATTCATGGACCTAACATTCCAGGTTCTTATGCAATATCGTCCTTTATAGCATTGAACTTTACTTCCATCACCGGTCACACTCACAACTGAGTATTGTTTCACTTTGGCTCTGTCTCTTCATTCTTTCTGGAGTTATTTCTCTACTAAATCTCCGGTAGCATATTGAACACCTGTCTACCTGGGGAGTTCATCTTTCAGTGTCATACCTTTTTGCCTTTTCATACTGTTCATGGGGTTCTCAAGGCAAGAATACTGAAGTGATTTGCAGTTCCCTTCTCCAGTGGACCACGTTTTGTCAGAACTCTCCACCATGACCTATCCGTCTTGGTTGGCCCTACATGGCATGGCTCATAGTTTCATTGAGTTAGACAAGGCTGTGGTCCATGGGATCAGTTTGGTTAGTTTTCTGTGATTGTGGTTTTCATTCTGTCTGCCCTCTGATGGAGAAGGGTAAGAGGCTTATGGAAGCTTCCTAGTTTAAGAGACCTACTGAGGGGTAAACTGGGGCTTGTTCTTATGGACGGGGCTGTACTCAGTAAATCTTTAATTCAGTTTTCTTTTGATGGGCAGGGCTGTGTTCCCTCCCTGTGGCTTAACAATAAGGAAACTGACTGGGGAAATCAGACTAAGAAATTAAGGCATTTTCTTGCTAAGCAGAGTCTATATAAAGACTGCTATATTTCCTGCTGTTAGATTACATATATCACTTGGCCCAGAATCTTCCAGCTATCTAATTAGGGCCCCCATTCTCTTTTGGAGCTATAGAAACACTGTATACTCTCACTTTCCAATGGTTTATCATTATTCCTCATTAGGCATCAACCCCCTAAATCATATTCCCTCAGTAAACTTTTCCAAGATACAGATTCCCCCCGCCTTTATTTATATTTTAGGATGGTTATACTACAGCACTTAATTTCTGTAGTCAGTTATTTTCATATTACTTTCTCAGTTAAGCTATAGGCTGTGTTGTATTGTGCATCTCAAATTTCATATCCCTGGGGATATTTGGCAGAATAAATGAGACATATCTTTCTGGAGTGTCAATTTTACTTTACAATTTTGAGGAAAAGCATTATTTTCACATTAAAACAAATGTGCAAAACAATGCTGTAAATCAACTATACTTCAGTAAAAATTAAAAAACAAATGTATATATTGTGGCATGACATGGAAAAGTTTCATGGTAAAACAGAAGACTTAAAAATTTCATGGTGTTCAATGGCACCCCATTCCAGTACTCTTGCCTGGAAAATCCATGGACGGAGGAGCCTGGTAGGCTGCAGTCCATGAGGTTGCTAAGAGTCAGACACGACTGAGCGACTTTACTTTCACTTTTCTTTTTCATGCATTGGAGAAGGAAATGGCACCCCACTCCAGTGTTCTTGCCTGGAGAATCCCAGGGATGGTGGAGCCTGGTGGGCTGCCGTCTATGGGGTCACACAGAGTTGGACACGACTGAAGCGACTTAGCAGCAGCAGCAGTAGCAGAGTGAGCAAATTTGACCTCTTTCCTTAGATTACATTTCCTTCTTTTCCATTAAGGTGTCCTTTGGTGGAAAAGTCTGAGTACTGTTGGTATAGTAGGCTTGGCAGTTAAAGACACCTCTGATTTCTAGTCCTGACTCCACTACTACCTGTTAGACTTTGTTTTAAGACCATAATTCTCAAAATTCTTCTCTATTAAATGAAGGGTTTTGGCCTGATAATCTCTGAAGTTCATGTAGGCTCTAAAATATCCATTGGCATTGGTTATTGTTAGTGTTCCTGAGAAAGTGGTATTTTTTTGTCTTGCCTTGTGTTTTGGAGCCTGAAGCACTTTATTTGCTTAGTCTAGTGATCAGTTACTAGGGCCAGTGGTTTCTTTCAGTAGACCAAATAGTTTACTGTTCTAATTCATTTCTCTTTCAGGCTGTTGTGGATTCTGTTTTGGCAGTTAGGAGACCGAATTATCCTATTGATCTCTTCATGGTAGAAATCATGGAGATGAAGCATAAATCGGAAACAGATACAAAGTAAGTGATATAAACTTTGACAGTGCATAGAGTCTAGAATATTTGATTATCTGCAGATATTCTGTCATTAATTTCATTAGTTACTTTTATTCAACATCTTTCTATTTGTTTAGCATATATTAATTGGATTCTTAACCAGCAACCATTCACTTGTTTTAGGTGCTAGGAATGAAGAGTAAACAAAGCAGTTTCTTTAAGAATCTTACATTTCCAATTGAGAGAGATAGTGAACACATTATGCTAATAAGTGCTGTAAAGAGGCCAGAGCAGTTGTATGTGTGAGCATATGTGTGATTTTAGGATAGTTAAGGAAGAACATTGTGATGAGAAAGTAAACTAAGTAGCTAAAGCAGTCTTTGAAGAAATTAGGGTGAACATCTGGAAAAAGAGTGCTCTAAGCAGAGGGGATAACAGTGGAAAATGTCCCAAGGTAGGTGTATTTTGAGGTGTTCTAGTGTGCCTGGGTCATAGGAAGAGAAAAAAAGATGAGTTCAGAGAGGTAAGACGGTCAACATTGTCTAAGTATGTATGTAGTATGTTCTCAGAGTAAATAGCACCTTGTTGATTTTGGACTTAACTCATTTTAAACATTCTATTATGGAATAGAAAAGTACAAAACAGATTACAGCAGATTACATACATACAAAAGTAGAATAGAATAGTGAATGAACTCCCACATATCTGTCACTCATCTTTATCAATTTTCAGTATGTGGTTTGTCTTATTTTTACCTTATATGCACCCTTCTCTTTCTTTCTATACTTCTCTTTCCTTTCTTTTGTTCCAAATTTGGATTATTTTGAAGCCAATTCAGATGTTGTATTTTATCTATAAATATTTTCAATATATATGTGGGTGTCTTTACATATTTATAGAAGTTCTGTTTGGTTTGTCCTTTAATCTACCTTTTCATTTTGTATGGTTTCCTGTTCCCTGCAGATCTTTTCAAACTTACTTTTCTCTTCTTTAAACATAGAGTTCGTGTTTAATATTACAATGTTTAAAGTTTTGTCTTTTCTGTTCCTGTTGTTTACTGTATTTTGTTGGTCCTCACTCACTGTGCTTTGTTTCCAATGTGTGCCATTGATTGTGTTGAAAAAAGTATTTGTGGAAATAATTTGAGACCTAGGATGAAGCTGCCTTTGTACAAAGAGGATTTGAGTTTGCTGCTGCAAGAAACCCAGAGACTACTTTAAACTAAAGCTACAGCTTGAGGTTTTTATTGAATATCCAGTTGTTGCGAATTCTAACTACAAGTTCACATGACGGTTGCTGGTTTATACCCTGAGTATGTAGCCTTTGAAGTTCACTTAATGTGAAAAGAGTCTTCTATAATACTTTCTACTTTGGATAATCCTTGAGGTTTTAATTCTTTCTCCTTCTTATTATAAGATCAAAGTTCAGATATGCTTGAATTGTGAGATGACTTTAGGGTGAGTACCTACAGTTTTCTAGTTACCCTCTGGAGTTTCTATTTTGTTTTCAGTTTTGGAAAGAAAACTTTTGTGGCTCTGTATGTTTTGTGGCTCTCCAGTGTTTTTAAGGGTTGTTGTTGTTTTTAATCCAGCATTTTTAGTTGTTTTTGGTAGTAAAGTTGGTCCAAATTACTATTGCTGAGGGCAGGAAGTTCTTGGTTTATATTTCAGAAGAATCTCAGCGGTTGTTCTGTGGCCAGAACACTGTGGAGCAGGGAGTGTGGTGCAAAGGCAGAGGCAGGAGATCCTTTAGGAATCTGTTGTAATACAGGTGAGAGATGAAGAAAGGTTTGCATCAGGGTGCACTTAGAAAGAAGGAGCCTCAGAATTTGCTGATGGTTCCACACAGAATGTGACAGAAGCAGAGGATTCAAGGATGTCTCTTGGTATTTGAATGAGCAGCTAGAAAAGCAGAGATGCCATTTCTTGGGAAGGAGCAGGTGTGAGGCAGTAAATCAAGAGCTTGGTTTAGGGACTGTTATGTTTTAGGTGCCTATTAGATGTCCATGTGGAGATGCTGAGTAGGGATTTGGAGGGAGGTGTCAGGAATTCAGGATAGAGGTCAGGACTGGAAATATATATTTGGGAATCATTGGTGTATGGATGACTGAAAGCTCTGAGAGTTAATTAGATCATCTGGAAAGTGATAAAGGTAGAGAAAAGAGGAAGTTTAAAGGTTGAGCCCTGAAAACTGCAGTATTTAGAAACTGAGAAGATGAGGAGGACTGAACAAAGGAGCCTGAAAAAGGGTGGTCAGTGAGAAAGGAGGCAACCAGGAAAGAGCAGTGTTCCAGGAGCTGAGGGGATAAAGGGTTTCGAGAGGGCGAGAGTAACCTGCTGTTGACAGTTTGAGCAAGTTACGAACTAATTGGCCATTAGATTTGGAGAATGTTTAAGGGGTGAGTGTGAGAGTCACATTGGAGGTGGGCTCAAGAGAGAAGTTAGGAGAGAAGTGAGGATGCAAATACGGACAACTCAGAGGAGTTAGCTCTAACAGGGAGCAGAGAAGTGGGACAGTAGCTTGAATGGAACATGGCAATGGGGTCGAAGGGGAATAATTTTTTGTTTTAAAGATGAGAATTACTATGGCAAGTGTGTACCCTGATGAGGATGCTCGTGGAGGGAGGAACAATTGATGCGGGGAAAGAGGGGACAGTTGCAGGAGCCAAGAGGGGAAATGGAATTCAGTCCACAGGCTGGGGAGTCGACCTTAGCGAGGAGGGAGCATGGGCAGTTCATTTCTCTTCATAGGAGCTTGAGGTTCAAGTGCTGATAGAGGTCGTGATGGGACAGAGTGTTTATTTTCCTAAGCAAAGTCATTTGCTGAGGGTGAGAAGCAGTGAAAGAGTGAAGGAGACTTGAACAGTGAAGAATACTGAACATGTAGTTTCTTTCTTTCTTCCTGAGTAAAATGTCTTCACATTCAGTTAGGAGTTGGAGTAATCCAGTTAGAGGAAAATTTTGTAAACTTCCCTATAATTATGTTCAACTATTTAAAAAATCACTTCTTTACATTAATGAATGACAAATATTGGTTATAAAAGATTTATAAGTAGAAATGCATTTCCTAGTTGGGTGTAAATGGATTTTTGAAAGTTACAGAAATATTAGCTCTTGAAAGGTCATTTGGAAAACAGGAAAAAAAGCCCCCCGCCCCCCTCCAATTATCTCTGTTCCTACCACCCAAGCATAAGCCTACTCTTAGTTTTCTTCTGTTTTTCCTTTTCAGTGCCAAGGAGCTTATTAAGAATAGTGATAATCATACTTTGTAGGTAATTTGTCATTCTCTGCTTATAAATATAGCTACCCCTGTAAATATTTTTTTCATGTTATTACATGGTTTTCATGACTAGCCCATAGTCAAGTCATTGTCTGCTGAACAATGTCCTATTGTTGGACATTTAGGTTAACAGTTTTTAGTTTTTCCATGTAATTAGTTTGAACAAATGTTCCTTAGAAACTCATTGTGTGTCTCCCTTTCATTACTTGATCAGCTGTGTCACATGTTTGAGGCACATAATTTAAAGAATAATTCTGGATTGACTTTTCATTGTCACTTCACAGTCACACTGTGTTAAAATAGGTTCTCTTTTCTACTTTTATTAATTATGTGTTGGGTTTAAAGCTGGTATAAGGCAATAGTGTGTAACAATTGCTATGGCAGTTCTGTTACCACTTTAAAAGTATAATTTTAATTTTATACTAAATTTAGAGTATACAAAATAAGAAACAGTGCATATTTTTACTAGGTTGATCAAAGGGTTAGTTCTGGATCATGGTGCCCGTCATCCAGATATGAAGAAACAAGTAGATGATGCATTTATCCTTACCTGTAATGTATCACTAGAATATGAAAAAACGTAAGTGTCCCAGGTTCTCTTTGTATCCTTTGAAATTGTTTTTTTTCTAAAACTGTTTTTTAACCCCTATTTTTACCTACCAAATGTTTACTATAAACCCTTTCTACCTCCCTGTTTTTCCTTGCCTTACTTTTACTAGCTTGTCTTTATTAATCTTCTAGTGAGGTGAGCTCTGGTTTCTTTTATAAAACTGCAGAAGAGAAAGAGAAATTGGTAAAAGCAGAAAGAAAATTTATTGAAGACAGAGTACAAAAAATAATAGACTTGAAAGACAAAGTCTGTGCTCAGTCTAATAAAGGATTTGTTGTCATTAATCAAAAGGTGAGAAAAAAGTTTAGATTTTTAACTTTTTGTAAATATTCCTTAGTGTTTTTCCAAGTGTGTTTTGTGGGCCCCATGTTAGGGCATATCTGTGAGGTCAAAACTATTTTCATAATAGTAGTAATAATGCCTTTTACATTGTGTTGATGTTAAGAATGTTTTGATGACATGGGAAAACAATACTTTTATCAAATTTTGATCCTTGAAATTGCGCCTTTTTATTTTTTAACTGAAGTATAGTTGGAGAAGGCAATGGCACCCCACTCCAGTACTCTTGCCTGGAAAATCCCATGGACGGAGGAGCCTGGTGGGCTGCAGTGCCTGAGGTCGCGAAGAGTCAGACATGACTGAACGACTTTACTTTCACTTTTCACTTTCATGCATTGGAGAAGGAAATGGCAACCCACTCCTGGAGAATCCCAGGGACGGGGGAGCCTGATGGGCTGCCGTCTTTGGGGTTGCACAGAGTCGGACACAACTGAAGCGACTTAGCAGCAGCAGCATAGTTGGTTTACAGCATTGTATTAATTTCAGGAGTACGGCATAATGGGCTTCCCTGATAGCTCAGATGGTAAAGTACCCACCTGATTTTTGCAGATTATACTCCATTATAGTTTATTATAAGATAATAGGTACATCCCTGTGCTATACAGCATATCCTTGTTGATATATATAAAAGATAAAAGATATAAAAGATAGAAGGCTTATCTATCTTTTAAAAGCTTCAAAGAATGATTTTTATTTTTGGCTGTGCTGGGTCTTCGTTGGGCTTTTTTGTTGTTGTTGCAGTGCACAGGTTTCTCACTGCTGGCTTCTCTTGTTGTAGAGCACGGGCTCCAGAGCACAGGCTCAGTAGTTGTGGCACACAGGCTTAGATGCTCTGTGGCATATGGGAGTTAGCCCATGGCATGTGGGATCTTCCTGGATCAGAGATCAAACTCATGTCTCCTGCATTGGCAGGCAGATTCTTTACTGCTGACCCACTGGGGAAGCCCTTATCTGTTTTATGTATAGTAGCTTGTATATGTCCATCTCATACCCTGATTTGTTTCTCCTTGCTTTCCTTTTTCCCTTTGGTAACTACAGGTTTCTTTTCTACATCTGTGAATCTGCTTCTGTTTTGCACATACATTCATTTGTATTACTTTTTAGGTTCCACATATAAGTGATATCATATAGTATTTGTCTTTCTCTAACTTATTTCACTGAACGTAATATTCTTTTGGTCCATTCATGTTGTTACAGATGGCAGTATTTCATCTTTTTTATGGCCCAGTAATATTTTATTGCATGTATACATGGCAGTTTTATCCATTCATCTGTTGATGGACATTTGGGTTGCCACCATGTCTTGGCTATTGTAAATACTGCTGCTGTGAACGTTGGAGTGCATGTATTTTTTTGAATTAGTGTTTTCTGGAAATATACCCAGAAGTGGATGTATCCTTTTATAATTCTGTGTCACAAAATTTGAAGGATGGACAAAATACTTCTGCTACATATCAAAATAAGGGTCTTGAAGCTCTTGTGTAATGGAGTTGCAAGCTAAAATGGCCACTTTTTTCATGGAATGCCATTTTTACTTGAAAGAATGACTGACAGGATGGTTGTTTAGACCTGGGTATTTGGTATTCTCAAAAGTGACTGAAACAGTCTTGCCGCTTCAAGGAAACAATAGACAGTATGTATTGACAATAATAACATTTGAGCTTTCAAACAAAAGTTAGAATTTTGGAAAACTTGTATCTGTCACTTTGAGCTTGACAGTTTTCCGATACTTGACTCTTCTGATAGTATTAGTGATAACATTAACAAATGTGATATTTTTGATGTTGTATAACCATGAAAATTCTTAAAGAGCTGGGAACACCAGACCACCTTACCTGTCTCCTGAGAAACCTGTATGTGATTCAAGAAGCGACAGAACCTTACATGGAACAACAGACTGGTTCAAATTTGGGGAGTACGACATGGCTGTGTGATATCACCCTATTTATTTAACTTACATGCAGAGTACATCATGCAAAATGCCAGGCTGGATGACTCACCAGCTGGAATCAAGGTTTCTAGGAGAAATATGAACAACCTCAGATATGCAGATGATATATCTTTAATGGCAGAAAGTGAAGAGGACCTAAAGACCCTCTTGACAAGGGTAAAAGAGGAGAGAAAAAGCTGGCTTAAAACTCAGCATTCAAAAAACTAAGATCATGACATCCAGTTCCATCACTTCATGGCAAATAGATGGGGAAACAATGGAAGCAGTGACAGATTTTATTTTCTTGGACTCCAAAATCACTGTGGATGGTGACTGCAGCCATGAAATTAAAAGATGCTTGCTCGTTGAAAGGAAAGCTCTGACCAACCTAGAAAGCATCTAGAAAAGTAGAGACATCACTTTGCTAACAATGGTCCATGTAGTCAAAGCTATGGTTTTTCCAGTAGTCATGTATGGGTGTGAGGACCATGAAGAAGGTTGAGCTCCAAAAACTGATGCCTTTGAACTGTGGTGCTAGAGAAGACTCTTGAGAGGCTTCTAGTGACTGACCTGAACTGAATGATTTTATTTTAAAGCGATTAATAAATATTGCAAAAATGTCCATTTTAACTTTAGTCAGTGAAGTTCAGTCACTCAATTGTGTCCGACTGTTTGCAACCGCATGGACTGCAGCAACATAGGCTTCTCTGTCCATCACCATCTCCTGCAGCTTACTCAAACTCATGTCCATAGAGTAAGTGATGCCATCCAACCATCTCATCCTGTCGTCCCCTTTCCCTCCCACCTTCAATCTTTCCTAGCATCAGGGTCTTTTCCAATGAGTCAGTTCTTCCCATCAGGTGGCCAAAATATTGGAGTTTCAGCTTTAGCATCAGTACTTCCAATGAATATTCAGGACTGATCTCCTTTAGGATTGACTGGTTGGAGCTCCTTGCAGTCCTAGGGACTCTCAAGAGACTTCTCCAGTGCCATAGTTAGAAGGCATCAAGTCTTCAGTGCTCAGCTTTCTTTACAATCCAACTCTCACATCCATACTTGACTACTGGAAAAACCATAGCCTTGACTAGACAGACCTTTGTTGGCAAAGTGATCTCTCTGCTTTTTGATATGCTGTCTAGGTTGGTCATAACTTTTCTTCCAAGGAGCAGTGTCTTTTAATTTCGTGGCTGCAGTCACCATCCACAGTGATTTTGGAGCCCCCCAAATTAAAGTCTGTCACTGTTACCATTGTTTCCCCATCTATTTGCCATGACGTGATGGGAGCAGATGTCATGATCTTAGTTTTATGAATGTTGAGTTTTAAGCCTACTTTTTCACTCTCTTCTTTCACTTTCATCAAGAGGCTCTTTAGTTCTTCTTCACTCTCTGCCATAAGGGTGGTGTCATCTGCATATCTGAGGTTATTGATATTCCTCCTGGAAGCCTTGATTCCAGCTTGTGCTTCATCTAGCCCGGCATTTCA